>RJWH01002226.1:0-255293 GCA_004363575.1 Solenodon paradoxus
AGCTCTGTTCAGAGTTCCCACTTATTTCTGATTTATCTTGGTAAATTTTATGTTTATAAAAATTTGCTTCTGATCTCTAGGTTTCACAGTCATAGTAGTCTCTTTAATGCTTTGAATTTCTGATGTCTCTTTTCTAGCTTCTTACCATTAATTTCTGGTCTTAGTTATTTATATATCATTTTTCTTATACTATCCAAAACTGTCAATTTTATTTTTCAAATAACCAGCTTTGAGTTTCACTAGTTTTCTAAATTATTTTATTTTTATTTCATTTGTTTCTGTTAAAAAATGTATTACTTCCTCTTACTGACTTTTTTCTTCAATTGTTCTCTTTCTAGTTCTTTGGTATAGTGTTAGATTGTTTATATTTTTTCTTGTTTCTTGATGTAGGTCTGAAGTAATATAAATTTTCATTTTTGTACTGATTCAGTTGTAGCCTATAAGTTCTGTTAGCTATTGTTTTCATTCTTATTTGTCTCCAGTTAATTAAGCTTCTCTGATTTCCTCTTTTACCAAAAAGTCATTCAGAAGCATGTTGTCCAATGTCCACATATTCTGGATTTTTTTAGCTTTATTCTTATGATATCTAGCTTTATGCCATTGTGATAAAAATGGTTGTCACAATTTAAATATTTTTGACTATTGACACTCTTTGGTTTCCCATTATGTATTCTATCTTTGAGTATGTTCTGTGAGCACTAGAGAAAATAAATTCTGCTGTTTTGGGGAGAAACATTGGTAAATACCTAGTAAACCCATCTGCTCTAATTTGTAATTTAATATTGTTATTTCCTTATTAATTTTCTGACTGACTTATCTGTCCTCTGTTCTCAGTGGGTTGTTGAAGTATCCTACTCATTGGATTGCTCTCACTGTCTCTCTTTAGTTCTGTTAATAATTGATTTATGTATTTTGATGATATTTCATTTTGTGCCTATAGAGAGCTATTTCTTCTTGCTCAATTGACCACATAGTAATTATATAATATGCACCCTTATCTTTTTCAACCTTTTTTGTTGAAAATCTATTTTATCTATATAAGCATGGCTATTCTTGTATTTTTAGGTTTCCATTTGATTGCAGGATTGTCTTCCAACTTTTGACTTTGAGTTTATGCCTGTCTTTCAGAAGTTAGATGAGTTTCTACAAACAACAGAAATGTGGGTTGCATTTTTTAATCCTTGGTCACATTCAGATTACTGAATTCAATCTATTAACTATGTTTTGTGATTATTGATACATAGTTATTTATTGACATGTTGTTATTTTCTGGTTGTTTTTGTTTGTTTGTTCTCTCATTTTCTCTTTAGGTTCTTTGAAAGAATTTATGCTGTATTTGGTTTCACTTTTCATTTTATTTATTTCCTTTTATTTGTTCTGGGGTCTACATACTATTTTTATTCTTACAACCTGTTTTAATTTTAATGCAAGTTAGTTTGAAGCTCATTCTCACAGTCCACATTTTTGCTCGACTTCCCACCATTTGTTTTTGATGTCTAGCTCTTTCAAAGTGGAAATTATTTATTTTGTAGAAGTCCCTGTAATAGTTCTTGTGAAGATGGTTTAGTGATAATTAATTCCTTCAGTGTTTGTTTGTCTGTAAAGATCTTTATCACTCCTTCAATTCTGAGTGATAATTGAACAGAGTATAAAATTTTTGGTTGGGAAGTTACTTTCTTTTAGCATTTTGAATATAGCATGTCACTCCCCTCTTACTTTTAAAGTTTATGTTGAGAAATCCATCCATAGTCTTACTGGGGGGTTTCTTGTATATAACTCATTTTTCTCTATCTATTTTTTAAGATTCTCTCTTTATAGCTGTTCATTTTCCTTTTACTGGTAATGTTTCTTTGAATGTGTCTATTTGGGCTTCCTTTGTTTGGAACTTTTGAGGCTCCTGGAAAGAGAGGTATGTTTCCTGCTTCAAGTGAGGGAAATAACAGCTAACATTTTCTCGAATGAGGTTTCTACCTCTCTTCCATCTCTTTCTGGTATCCCTGTGATGTGAATGCTGTCTCAGTAGATATTATTCAATAAATTGTCCATGCTCTCTTTAGTTCTTTTGACATTTTATCTTTGATTATTTTCTTGAGTGCATTTCATTGACTTACCTTATAACTAACTCATATAGTTGGATGCTTCTTACAGCCTACTTTTGACTACCTCTATTTTGTTCTTTAGCTAAACTGTTATTGTTCTTTTGTCCTATGACTTCTCTTTGTAAGTTTTTCATATTTTCTCTGTGTTGAAGTTCTCTTTTTGTTCATTCATTGTTTTACTCATTTTAGTATCATTAAAATGTTCTGAATTTTTCATTGGGTAGTTTTTTAAATTCCGTTTCACTCACATTTTCTCCTAGAGTTTCATTTTAGTTCATTATTTCACAAATATTTATCTTCCTCTTCATTTTAATTGGAGCCTTTATTTTCATAGGATATAATTCACTGTTGTAAAGATCATGTGTTATGTTATCAAATTTCTGACTGTATTGCTGGTGGTTATGGTCTGGGATGCTGTAATTCCTTTTGTTGTGCAATATCAACTCTCAACAAATTATTTAAGCACTAGAGCCAACACTGAATTAAGGTGCAAAACTTTACCCTGCTGGTTTGGAGTTAGAGTAGGGAATGAAGAGATTTCCAACAGAGTCACAGGCAATAAAAACAAGGCACAAGGAGTTAGAACCAATAATTGGTGACCCACAAGCATGCCTAAATACCAACAGAGACCACTGGTGAGAAAGAGCTAAGAACTGGTCATAGGAGTAACAATACTAACAGGGTGTGCATACAAGCCCTGGTCCGTGAGAGTGGAAATTTTAGGAAGTACCATACAGGTAGCAAAGTTGTTTAGAAGTAGTACCAGACTGACAGAAGCTGCTGTTTCAGTGGAGTCTCTCTGATTGTATATTCTATGAGAACTGGAGAACGGAATGTTCTTTGATTGAAACACTCTGTTATCTGTACTGGCATTGCAGGCCTAGTTGTTTATTTTTAACAACCTGGGAAACTGCAGCTGTGAGCACAAATAGTCTAGCGCCACAAGTGTGTTGATGGTGGAGACTTAGAGCATTTCACCCTGGGAACTTCCTGCAATGAAACTTTCTTGCAATGGTGGCCTCCAGCACTAACAGCACACAGAAAAGACAGAGGATACCTTCCCGTGTTGCAGTTCACAAGGAGGTTGCCTCTCCACCCAAAAACAAATATTTTGGGTCAAGAAATAAAAGCCGGTTCCTAGATATGGTGGTACTTACTGATGGGGCAACCACTTCAACTGACTAGAGAGTATGTGTATTACTTGTTTCTCCCTATGAACTGCAAGGTTTCTGAATATGGCAGCATGGATGTTAAGACAGATCCTATTCTCCTACCGATTATGAAGATGTGTGTCCTTTCTCATTGTGAGTTGCTGGTCCCTGTGCCTTTCCAAGTTTCACTGTTGTTAAATATACGTAGCTTTGTTGGGTCTGTGGTGAGGGGATGAGTTCAAGATCTTTAGAGTTCTCCTTGGAAACTGATTATCATATTTTGAATAATTTCCACTGATTTCCATATCGCCATCATCTTTTACATGGCCACCAACAGTTTACAGTTTTTGTTGTTCAAAATATTTATATTCTGATGTTTTCCATCTGTGAATTTTTACTTTTGAACTTCTTGCTATTGGGGTTGAATCCATACAAGCATAGATAATGCTGACATCAAAGAAAAACTGTCTTATTTTTCTACCTATTGTATTCTTTCAGATTTTACACTAAATCTTTAATAGATATGTAATTTCCTTTTGTATATGTGGTTTAGTTTTATTCTTTTACATTTGACTATCCAGCTTTTCCAGCACCATTCATAGACTTTCTCCGTTGTATGTCCATGCCTCCGGTTTTGTACATTATTTTCTCATATGCGTGTAGATTTATCTCTGGGATCTCAATTATATTTTATTATACTATTATACTATTTTTATTGCAATGTGAAACTGTTTGGAGTATATAATTTTGTAGTATATTCTGATGTCAGGGAATATGATACCTCATTTTTGTTATTTTTCCAATAATTGCTTGGGTATTCAAGAGGGTTTTTGTGATTCCCTCTGTGTTTTTGAATTTATGTTCTATTCTGTGAAAATGCAACTGAAATTGCTATAGGAATTTCAGTGAATGTATAGATAGCTCTAAGTTAAATGTTAATTTCAACTATGTTAATTCTTCTAATGGTCAGGCATGATTTTTTTCTGTTTCTTTATGCCTTTTTAAATCTATTTCACCAATGTCTGGTGAATTTCTGAATACAAGCTTTTATCCTCCTTGGTAAAATTTATTCCTCGCAATTTTATTAATTATGATGTGATTGTAAATGGGATTAATATCTTATTTTCTTTTTCTGATATTTTATTGGTAGCATAGAAACACAAATATTTTTATAAATTGATTTTATTTCCTGGCACTTTTTGTTTATTATTTTTAACAATTATGTTAAGGACTTTTATGTTTTTTAATATTACTGAAGCAGCCTTGAATTATAGCATTATATAATTTCAAATGTGCATTATTATATATCAACATCTGTATATGTTACATAAGATAACCACAAAAAGTTTAATTATATCCTTTACCATGTAATTCTCATTTACCCAATTTGCTTATCATTCCCCCCTTTCTTTTGGTAACCACTAATTTGATCTTACCCTATAAAATATATTTTTGCTTTATTTAGATGATTTTTCCTTTGATTTCTCTATAGACCACAATTAAGCAAAAATGATACAGAGTTTGTCTTTAACTGACTTATTTAAATAAGCATAATATCCTCTAGGTACATCCCTGTTGTTTCAAATTTCAGGATTTCATCTTTTCATAGTTGAGTATATCCATATATATATATATATTTCTTTGTCTAATTTTTGTCTATTGTCAACTGGGTTGGTTCCAGATATTGTGTCTTATGAATAACATTTGCATATATTTTCAAATAAATTTTTTTTTCAAATTTTCAGATAATTTACTCAAATGTGGAAAACTGGCCCATATAAAATTTGTATTTGTAATTTTCTGAGAAATCTCCATGCCACTTGCCATAATTACTTCACCAGTTTATAGTCCCTCCAACAGTGTACAAGTCTCCCTTCTATTCACAGTCTCTACAATCTTTGTTTTTCCTTGATTTTTGGATAATAGTCAATATCACAGGTAGGAGGTGATATCTCATTAATTTGGTTTGCCTTTTCCTACTAATATAAGATGAACATACTTTTATGTTCCCATTGATCACAGCATATCTTCCTTGGAGAAGTGAATTTCAGATCCTATGTACATTTTAGAATTGGTGGTTTATTTTTTGTTGTTGATTTTTATGAATTATTACATATTTTAAATATTTACCTACTGTTGGACATAAGATGTATAAATACTTCTTTAATTCAGCAGGATGTCTTTTTGTATTGATGAGAGTTCTTTTTGCTCTGTTTAAAAGCCTGTTAATTTAATGTAGTTCCATTTGTTTATTTTTGTTGTTCTTACCCTGTTACTGGATGAAAACCCCAAAGACATCTGTACATTAATATCATGGAGCATATTACCTATATTTTATCTATGCTTTCATAGTTTAGGGTATTATGTAAAGAGATTTCATTTATTAGTAATTATTTTTTGTATTTACTGTTAGATAGTGGTATACTGTTATTCTTTTACATGAGTCTCTTGAGTTTTCCTAATACCATTTTTGGAGAGAATTTCCTTGCTTGATTGTACTCTTGAGACTTTCATCATAAATTAGCATTTCATACATGTGTGTTTATTTCTAGACTTTCCGATATGGTCCTTGACCACTGCCTATTTATATTTTAATACCATGATGCTGTGATTACTGCTGATTAATAATACAGATAAACATCAGGGAGATTTATCAATATTTTTATCAATATTGCTATTTTTTCCTCAGGATTGATTTTGTTATAATTTCATCATTCTAAAGATAATTCATAATTTTTAAATTTATTTCTGTGAAGAAGATTGTTCTAATTTGATAAAGATTCTACTGAAGCTGCATATTATTGTAGATTATGTAGTCCTTTAAGCAAGTGATTTCTTTCAATACATGATCATAAAATATATTTCTATTTCTTTGTGACTTCTTTTTTATTAAACAATGTACTGTGGTTTTTAGTATCCATGCTTTTCACTTTTTGATTGTGTTTATTCCAAGGCATTCCACTGCTTTATGTGCGTGTTTATTTTTTATTGTTTTCTTTTTTTATGTTGCTATGTGATTTTAATGATATTGATTTTACACTTCAGTCTGTGAACATTTTACACCTCTACCACCACCAGATTTCTAGTGCCATTTGCCACCACTATATTAATTTCTTCTTCCCTTTGTTAATTATTTTCTTATTTAGGTAGGGCACACTAATGAAGCTAGTTAGTCTGGAGTTTCTCTTTTTGGGGGCCTTTTGAATACTATTTAAATTTTCTTATTCATGCTCTACATGTTCAGATTTTTTCTTTATTCCTGATGCACTCTTGCATTTATATTTTATTTTTAATTTGTTGCCATAAAAGTGTTCATAATATTCTTTTATTATCCTTTTAATTTCTGTATTGTCTATTGAAACTTCTCTTTCATTTCTGATTTTACTTAACATTATTTGAATTTTCTCTTTTCTTCATGAATATGGCTAAAGGTTTCTTGATTGTGCTCATTTTTCAGAAAATCAGTTTTATATTGTATTAACATGTTTATTTTTACATGTTTTACACTTACATTTTTTTTTATTTTTACTTTTGTGAGGTTATAATTTTACTATTTCTAGTTATTTTCAGTGTAAGCTTACACTTTCATTTTAGATAGGTTTTTATTTCCCACATGTGGTCTGTCTTTCTATAAGCTTCCCTTTTGACAATGCTTTTTGTATCACACCCTTGTGGTCTAGTGGCTTTGTCCACCATAGTACAGTCCATAGACATCCCAAGGTATCTGGTTCAAGAACTGGGGCTCGAGAAAACAACCATGATGAATAACTACATAAAATAAAATGCTTCTTCATCTCTTCTTACAAGCCTGCTTGCTCTCATTTCTACCTGAACTTTTCCTTTTAAACATATTTATGTTAGCAATGTTTTTGCTGTATCCTGTATGTTCTGACTTGTTGTATTTTCATTTTCTTTTGTCTCCAATTAATATTTATTTCATTCTTTATTTACTCATTGATCTAGTATTACTCAATAGTTTATTGCATATTTTTTACAAATATGTGATTTTTGCCCTTTTCTTCTTTAGATTGTTTTTTAGTTTAATACCTTTGTTATCAGAAAGGGGATTTGACACTATTTCAATCTTTATAAATTTATTGAAACTCGTTCTATGTTTCAGCATATGGTCTATACTTAAGAATGTTCCTTGATTACTTGAAAAGATTGTTTATTCTGTTGTCCCATGTGAAATGCTCTTTAAATATCTATAAAGTACATTTGGTCTAATGTGCCATTTTTAGGCAAATGTTTCCTCATTAATTTCATGTCTGAATAATCTATCCATTTAGTAAGTGAATATTGAAGTCTCCTAATATATTTGTTTTGTAGCCATTGTCTCCTTTATGTCTGTTATTATTTGCTTTATATATTTTAGTGCTTATGTGTGAGTGCATATATATAGATAACTTCTATACCTTCCATATACCTTTCTGTTTTATCTATTCATTTATCATTACATAATGTCCATTTTTTGTCTTTGTTTACTATTTTTTATTGGAAGTATATTTAACTGACATAAGTATAGTAGTTACTGCCTTTTAAATTTTTATATTAACTTAGATTGTCATTTTCAATCTATTTTGTGTCTTAATTTATCGTTACAGCTTTAGTAAGTATTTTAGTAGTATATAGTTAGCTTTAGTCTTTTAATACATTCAGTTATTCTATTCCTTTTGCTTTGTAGCTCAATGCATTTACGCTTAGTGTGATTATTCAAATATGGTTTGTGATTTCCATTTTGTTTTCTTGTTTTTCCTATCTATTGCTTTCATATTTTATGGGTTTCCATATGTTTTTACTTAAGTTGAAGAGCTCTTTTCCACATTTTTTATAAGAATATTCTCATGATAGTGAAGTCCTCCAGCTTTTTTGTTCTAGAAAGCCTTTATTTCCTCACATCTGATATCAATTTTTGCAAGATATAATAATATTCACTGTGGTTTTATGCTTGAGTATTTTGAATATGCCATTCCACTCTTTCTGAGTTCATACAGTTTATTTTGAGAAGTCAAATGATATAGTTAGATACAGTGCATTTACAAGTTATCTGCTTTACTTACTCTAGGTATCATTAATGTTCTTTTTTGTCTTGAATTTTCTACAGTTTCACTAATATGCCTTAGTTTCAATCTCTTATTTAGAAAACTAGGTTGCTCTGTAAGTTTCATGGAATTGTATGTTTTCTATGCCCAGATTTGGGATTTTCAGCTATTATTTGAATATACTTTCTTTACCCATATGTCTTCATCTTTTGAAATATATAAATCCTTTGCTTTGAATTCCTTAACAAATTTTAAAGTTCTCCTCATATTCTTTCCTTTTATTTTCCTCCTCTACCACTTTCTCCTTCATCTGGTTACAATTTTTTGTGCACCTCATTTATATCTCATTTTTCAACTGGATGACTTCTAGGTTTCTCTTTTCAGGATCACTGATTTCTTCCTCAATTAAGTTTACAATGTTTCTATAACATTCTATAGCACCCTTGATCTTATTTATTGAGATTTTCATGTGCAAGATTTCTATTAGTTTCTTCTTTAAAGCTTTAATATCTATACCTGCAAATTAATTTTATATTTAGTTTATTCATTTTTTAAGCTTTCTTTTGCATTTTGATACACTTTTCTCTATCATTTTGTTGACTTGGAATTGCTTTTCTGTGTTTTCTTGTATCTCACTGAGTTTCTTTATATTGCCTCATAATCATTTATCTATTAAGATGATACATTTTTTCATGTCTTTTCAATTGAAATTTGGAAGTGATTTCATGGTTCTCTTGAATTATAAAGGCATTACATCACAGTTGTTCTTTGTCTTTCCATTAAGAACAGGGTTCAACATCTTATAACTGAGTCATCTTTAATTTTACTTTTCCTGCAGTGGCCCTATGATTTTGTTATTTTGTTTTAGTTTTTGTTGCTGTTGTTGCTATTGTTTTTTAACATCTGCAAGGTGCTGTGTGCTGTACTGCTTGCTGATGTTAGTAAGTAGAAGTTTCTCTGGCAGAGGGTTGGTGGAGAATGTGGCTGGTGTGGGTCAACCACTGCTGTGGACATGCTGGGGGAGAACTGGGCTGGTTTGCGTTAGTGTTTTCAATATTAATGCACTCGCCAAAGTCCTGAGACTCAAATGTTAATCCACGGTAGAAAAAATTCCAGACATGAATATAATTTATGGGTATTGGGAAGAGCTGTGTAGTCTAAAATTCTTTCTTTATTATACTCTTTATTTGATTTACAATGTGTGTGGAGCACTCAGCTCATCCTCTTTGGACATTACCTTTGTCAACAGCATGTTCTGTAAACCATTTCCATACTCCACTCTGCAATCTTTGTGAATTGACCGCTTGACATTCATTAATGTTCATATATGAATTTTATAGAGGAAGTTTTAGAATAGTTTTGTAAGATATGAGTATAGTTTTCTATTAATTTTTTTTGTTTGTAGTATGATTTCTTAATCCCTTCGCTTATAATCTATGTTGGTCCTTAAATCTGAAGTGGGTTTTTTGCTGGCAGCATGCTTTTTTAAAATGCATTCAGATCTACTTCCAGATGTTGACTCAAAAGAAAGCACTTTAAGGTCTTTCCCCACGGACAATGAAAACACAACAAAAAAATTTTCCTGACACAAACACCAAGAAATAACTGGCGTTTCAGGTGAAGATCAAACAGCTGATGACTAATGGTGGGTGAGGACATCCAGCATGGTTCTCAGCTAAGCTGCAAATTTGGATTTGGGATGGAGATCAGGAGTCTCTGAATGTGCAGTGGGGCAGAGATTAGGGATTTCAGGACCAGATGCTTAGACAGTGAGAGGTGAACCCAGTGGGGATGAGATGCAGAGTCAAGGAAGGCCAACTTGGAAGAGGGTGAAAGAATAGTCAGCACACAGGGAGATGAACTGGATCCTGTGCAGTTAAATTGCAGTGGGCAGTGAGTGCATTAATAGGAAATCAGTCAAGGAAATTCCCATCTCAAACCACTCCCATAACTGTTTCACGCCACAGCCTGGGGTTCACAGAACAGAAATCCCACCCACCGCACATCCAACTCACTGGATATCCCACCCATCAGAGCATGAGTGTCAGAAAGCCAAGCAAAGAACTAAAACAAGACATCACAGGTGAGAGACACAATGGCTGAATTAAAGAACTCAATAGATGAACTCAAGTTAGGATGGATGAAGCTTCCAATAGAATCAGTGATATGGAAGATAAGACAGAGGAACTCAATCAAGCAAACCAGCAAAGAGATAAAAAGTTCAAAGACTCTAAGACAGCATTCAAAACCTTGGGGATAACATCAAAAGGAACAACATTAGAATCATAGGAGTTCCAGAGGAAGAGAGATAATCATATTTGAAGAAACGATAGATGAGAACTACCCCAATCTGAAGAACGAAGCAAGGCTCCAGATCCAGGAAGCTCAAAGAGTTCTTATTAAAAGAAACTCAAACAGAAATACACCTAGACACATCATCATAAAAATGTCAAAATTCAATATAAAGACTATTAAAAGCAACCACAGAAAAATGTGCCACATACAGAGAAGGCCCCCATAAGATTGTCAGCAGACTTCTCAAATGAAACTCTACAGACCATAAGGGAATGTCATAATATATTCAAAAGTCTGAGAGAAAAGGATTTTTAACCTAGGATATTATATCCGGTAAGATATCTATTAGAACTGAAGGAATGATAAAAAAAAAAAAAAACTTTTCTGACATGCAAAAGTTAGAATTCATCATCACAAAACCAGCTTTGCAAAACTTACTAAAGGATGCTCTATAAAGTGTAAAAAAACGATACAGAAAAACAGTAAGACAGCAAATATTGAAAGTGGGGAGAAAGAAAAGAGAATTAAAATGTGGATAGAATGAATGGAAGACTAATATGCTTTCAAAGAAAATTAGAAGTAAACATAGAATTGAGACTACTAACTTCAGGGTAACCTAAAAATACATCCCCAGGGAGAAAGCAAAGAAGATAACAAAAGGCAAAATCTCTCAAAACATAATTACACCCATCCGACCTAAGAGAAAGAGACCACAAGCATCATCTGGAGCAACACACACAAAACAAATTATAAAATGACACTAAGTAGCTACATATCAATAATCACCTTAAACGTTAATGGACTGAACTCACCAGTCAAAAACCGCAAAGGAGCTGAATGGATTAAAAGCATAACCCAACCTTCTGCTTCATTCAGGAAACCTACCTTCTTCCAAAAGATAAACAAAGACTCCAAGTCAATGGCTGGAAGACAATTCTATAGTTGTATGGCAACCACAAAATAGCAGAAACAGCTGTACTTGTATCAGATATAAGAGACTTCCATCTAAAAAGCATGACAAAAGTCAGAGATGGACACTATATGATGATTAAAAGATCATTCAGCAGGTAGACATGGCGCTTATTAACATATATTCACCAAATGAAGGAGCATAAAAATACATCAAACAAGTATTTTGAGACCTGATTAGAGTCACTGACAGCAACAGAATAGTGGAGGACTTCAACAGCCCACTTACAACAATGGACAGATCAACTAGGCAGAAATTTAACAGGAAGAGCCACTTTAAATGACCATCTGGAACAGATAGGTCTAATAGACATATACCAATCATTTCACCTGACAATTACAGATTTCATTTTCTTCTCAAGTGCACATAGAACATTCTCAAGGATAGATCATATGCTGAGACACAAAACATCGCTCAAAAAATTAATGAAGATTGAAGTCATATAAAGCATCATCTCTGACCACAATGGCCTAAAACAGGAAATCAACCACGAAAAGAAAATTGGAAGACCCCAAAGTAATTGGAAATCCAACCATATGCTCCTGAAGGACTCTTGGGTAAAAGAAGAAGTCAAAGAGGAACTTAAAAACTACTTAGAGTCAAATTAGAATGAGGACACGGGCTTCCAGTATCTATGGGATGCAGCAAAAAGCAGTACTAAGGAGAAAGTTCATCGCAATCCAGTCCTATCTCAAGAAACAAGAAAAATCACAAATAAACAACTACACTTACAACAACTAGAGAAAGAAGAGTAATTAAAACCAAAAGTGAGCAGAAGAAAGGAAATAATCAAAATTTGAGCAGAAATAAACAATATAGAAAACAAAAGACAATCCAAAAGATCAATGAAACCAAAAATTTGTTCTTTGAAAAAAAAAACTGGCAAGCCATTGGTTAGACACACAAAGAAAAAAAGGGAGAAAACTCTCATAATTAGAATCATAAATAAAAGGGGAGAAATTACAACAGATACCACAGAAATTAAAAACATCATAAGGGACTACTATGAAGAGCTCTATGCCAACAAAATGGACAACCTTGAGGACAAGGACAGTTTTCTAGACAAAATATAACCTACCAAGATTGAACCTGGAAGAACTGGAAAACCTGAACAGAACAGTCACAAGCAAAGAAATGAAGAAATAATCAAGGGCCTCCCAAAAATAAAAGCCCAGGACCAGATGGCTTTTCAAATGAGTTCAACCAAACCATCAGAGAAGAATTAACACCTATTTGTCTCAAGCTCTTCCAAAATATTGAAGAACATAGAACTTTCTCAAACATTTTTTATGAGGGTGACATTATACTGATACCAAAAGCTGACAGAGATGTCTTCAAGAAAGAAAACTACAGACCAATATTTCTAATGAACGTAGGTACAAAAATTCTCACAGAAATATTAGCAAACCAAATTCAACAATGCATCAAAAAGATCATCCGTAATGATCATACGGGATTCATCCCAGGGATACAAGGATGGTTCAACATACATAAATCTATTAATGTCATACACCATAATTACAAGAGCAAGAAGAAAAAATACATGATGATATCAATAGATGCAGAGAAGGCTTTTGACAAGATCCAACATCCATTTATGATAAAAACCCTGCATAAAATAGGAATGGAAGGTTCATACCTCAATATAATAAAGGCCATATGTGGAAAAACCCATAGCCAACATCATAGTCAATGGTGAAAAATGGAAAGCATTTCCTCCTAGGTCAGGACAAGGCAAGGTTGCCAACTCTCACTATTGCTATTTAGCATTGTACTGAAGGTCTTAGCCAGAGTAATTACCAAGAAAATGAAATAAAATGAATCCATATTGGAAAGGAGGAAGCAAAACACTCATTATTTGCAGATGACATGATAATATGTATTGAAAATCCCAAAAACTCTATAAAAAACTTTTAGTACTTATCAATGAATACAGTAGAGTGGCAGGCTAAAAAATCAATGCACAAAAATCTGTTGCATTTCTATACACAAACAGCATGTTAGAAGAAAATGAATCCATGAAAATCACACCATTTAAAACAGAAGTTATGTGAATGAAATCCCTGGGTGTATACCTAACAAAGAAAGTAAAAGTTCTGTACAATGAAATCAACAAGTCCTTCTTAAAAGAAATAAAGGACACAAAGAAATGGAAAGACATTCTCTGCTTTTGGCTGGGAAGAATCAATATCATTAAAAGACCATCATACCCAAAGCAATATATAGGTTTAATGCAATTCCCATTAAAATCCCACAGGTTTATTTGCAGGAAACAGAAAAAAACTAAAATTAGTATGGAACCACAACAGACCCTGAATAGCCAAAGCAATTATTAGAAAAAAGAATGAATCTAGTGGGTTTACACTTCCAGACTATGAAATATATTACAAAGCAATAGTGATCAAAATGGTATGATACTGGAATAATAACAGAGGCTTGGATCAGTGGAACAGAACTGAATCACCAGACACTGACTCACTAACATACAAACGGGCCAAAAGCATATGATGGAAAAGCAAAGTCTTCAACAAATGGTGTTGGGAAAAATAGACAGCCACATGCAAAAGAATAATGCTAAACCCCTCTGTAACACCATTCACAAAAGTTAACTCAAAATGGATTAGAGACTTGGACATAAGACCAGAAACTCTAAAGCTCTTAGAAGACAACATATCTGTCGTCATCTTTATATATAATTATTCCATCTCTCATTTGCTATTTATTTACTTTCATCAGTGAAATATCTCCATTTTATCATTTCTTATTACTTCATTTTGACATTGTTTCTTACAGATATGCCCATAGAAATTTCATAATGTTTATTCATTAGTGATGAATTCTCAAACTTTTATTTTGAAAGTTTTTTAATTCTTCAATTCTGCCAGCTAAAACATTTTGGTGAAAGTATTTTTTTCTTTTTCTCCATTTTCAATATATCATGGTAATTCTGCAAAATATCTGTTGAGAAACCTACTGATAGTCTTATGGGGGTTTGTTTAAATTTAACAAGTTTTTTAAATTACTCCTTTAGAAATTATTTCTTCAACTTTTGACATTTCAATCACAGTATGTTTTGGTATGGTTCTCTGCATTTCTCTTATTTGGCACTTTCTGAAAACTTCTTGATATGGATGTCTGTTTACCTTCCCAGATTAGGGAAGTTTTCAGGCATTATTTTATCGAATAGATTTTCTACTCACTTCTCTCTCTTTTCTCATAGTTCACTTTAGGAAACTTAAGTTGTTTAAACTTGTTTTTCTTCTTGCTGTTCTGTTTGTTTAAGTTCCATGACTTTATCTTCTAACTTGGTTCTTTGTTATTTTTCTTTACCTAGTCTGTATTTAAACACATACAGTGTATTTTTTTCAGTCCACTGCTGTATTCCTAACTTTAGTAAACATTTTTGAAAAAATTTTATTTTATCTTCTATATCTTTGAACCTATTTTTCTCATCCATTATTCTGATATCACTAATCATCTCTATGGTCATTTTGAACCCTGTATTAGGTAGTCTTTATCTCCACTTAAAGTCTTTTCTTGAAGATTAATCTTATTTGTTCATTTGAAATATTTTTCTCTTTTCCCTAATTTTGTTTGGATCTGTTTTTTTTCTGTATAATTCTACCCACCTCGGAGGTTGTTGTCTGCTAATAGCTGTCTCTCTGGTTATTACAACTAGTGGCCATAAAGCTTAAAATAAACTCAAAAAGACAGGACCAACAGGAGAGAAGAAGAAAAAAAGGGGAAACAAAAACATGGAATCCCTATGCACATGCAAATATGCTAGAGGGTCAACTCATAAGAGTATGATAAGTGGAAAATTTAGAGAAAAAATTTCATTACATGGTCAACATTGAATCCAATCTTAAAAAGATACATAGCTCAGAAGAAGGAAAAAGTGAAAAATCAACACCAAAATGTCCAGAGGAATAATAAATGGGGAAAGAAACAACAGAGACAGAATAGAAACACAAAACATAGACTCAGACAATGGCAGTAAAATTCTACATACCATTTATCATTTTATATGTGAGTGGATTGAACTGACCAATAAAAAGATAAGGGTGACTGATTGGATTTTTAAAAAAAGATCCATTAAAATTATGCCCCCAAGATAATCAGATCAGATCCAAAGAAAAGGCAAGTTGAAAATCAAGAGCTACAGCAGTAATGAGAATTCGGCAACTGCAATGCTAATATCAGACAAGATAAAACTCTACTTAAAAATGGTATCACAAGGCAATGATGGACATGACTTATGGTAAAAGGAGTAATTCACTGAGAAGTAACTGCTATGAACATGTATGCCCCAATGCCAGAAAACCCAAATATATAAGCAAATACTGACAAAAATAAAGGAATGCATTAATAGCGACACAATAGTGTAGGGGAATTCAATACCCCTCTTAAATCAATAGGTTATCTAGGCATAGAATCATAAAGAATTAAAGACCCTACATAAAACAATATATATTATGTACCTAACAGACAAATAAAAAGTGTTTTACCCCAGCAACAATAGCAAAGATATTATACATTCTTCTGAAGTACGCATTAAATACTCTGAAGGATATATCATTTATGACAATTACTACCATTTTAAATAAATTGAGCAAGACTGAAATGATAGAAATTGTTTTCTCCAACCACAAAGAGTAAAGGTAAAAATAAACCAGAAAACATAAAATGGAAGAACCGCAAAAAAGTTCAGAATAAACAACATACTTCTGAATAATCCCTGTATTATTGATGCAATTAAAGATGAAATAAAGTATCATCTAGAAAAATGAAAATGAATAGACCAGCTAAAAGAACTTGTGGGATGTGGTGAAAGCACTTCTGAAAGGAAAATTTATAGACATAGAAGTACACTTATAAAAACAAAAGCCATAGCAAATTAAATATCTAACTTAACTATACACCTGGAACAACTAGAAAAGGAACATCTGAGACAAAAATCAGTAGAAGGAAAAAATAACAAAAAATAAATAATACATAAATTAAAAATATAAGACCCTCTAAAAGATGCTTCTTTGAAAAAATAAACAAAATTGATAGACATATAGACAGATTCACTAAAATAAAAGAGAAAACCTTAGTACCCAGATTCAGAAATTTAAAAATGGAATTGCAAAGAAGAAATTCAATGGCTCATGAGAGATAATGCAAGTATTTAATTGATAAATGTCAACACACTTGTTAATCATAAAGAAATGGGCAGCTTTCTAAAATAATACAACCTCATAAAGTGGGATTTATTCAAGTGATTCTAGAATGGTTCAATATACACAAAGCAATATATACAATACACCACATCAACAAAGGGAAAATAAAAATCATATGATCATGCCAATAGAAACAGATAAAACATTAAAAAAAACACTGCACATTCATAATAAAATCTCTTTTTTAAAAAAGGAATAGAAGGAACATATCTTAACAAAATAAAAGCAATATTGACAATGCACAGACAACTTCACACTTGATGGTAAAAATATGAACACTTTGCCAAATATTGAGAACAAGAAAAAGGTGTCCACTCTCAGCATTACTATTCCATGTAGTTATGAAAGGCTTGGTCAGAACGGTAAAGCAATAAAAGGATATTAAACCAATTAAAGTTAGAAAAGAATAAATAAAATGATTACTATTTACAGATATCATACTAAACATAGAAAATCCTAAGCCTACTCAGAATACTACTGGAAACATTAAATGTACACAGCAAAGTGGTAGGATATACAATGAAAGCACACCAAATCAGTAACATCCCCATATTTAAACAACAGAACAGAGAAAAAATAAATTAAGAAAGAAATCCAATTCACAATAACACAACAAAAATGAAATACCTGAGAATAATTTAAATCAATTAAGTGAAATACCTATAGGATTAAAACTGCAAGACAGTGACAAAAGAATTATAAGACACACAAAAACTGAGAGAACGTTCCGTGTTCATGGATTAGAAAAATTAACATACTTAAAATGTCTATCTGACCCAAAGCATTATACAGATTTAATGTAATATTCATCAAAACATCAGGAAAATTTTTCCAGCAAATTGAACAAACGTTAATGGAGGTTGCATGGAACCACAGAATATCTCAAATAGTCAAAGGAATAAAAAAGAACAGTCGAGGAGCCATACTCACTAACTTCAAACAATTCTACAGAGAGATCATCATAAAACAACATGATATTGAAACACGCACAAAGATCATTGGAATAAAATTGAGATCCCAGAAATACGGCTACATCTACAGGGATAATCAATCTAGGAGAAATAAGCCAAGATATATAACAGAGGAAGTAAAGTCTACTCAATAAGTGGTGGTGGAGAAACTGAAGAAATATCTGCAAAACATGAAACTAATTTATTCATAAACACCATACACAAAAGTTAACTCAAATTTGATCCAAGACATGGACATAAGACCCCCAACTCATTAAATACATAGAATAAAATGTTGGAAAACGCTCCATGACATAAACCTCAGTAATGTCTTTGGGTAAGGGACATTCATGGCAAAAGAAACCAAATTAAAGCTAAACAATTGCAGCTACATCAAAACAAAGCAAAACAAAAAACAGTTTCCACACAGAGAAAGAAATCACAATTAAAACAAAAAGGCAAACCGGGGAATGGGAAAAATATGTTCGCACATCAGACAAGAGATTAATCTCCAACATATATAAAGAGTTCACACACCTCAACTACGAAAAACAAATGATTTGCTCAAAAAATAATGGGCTCAGAAATTGAATAGATACCTATGTAAAGGAGGCACACAGAAGGCGTACAGCTACATGATAAAATGTTCGACATCACTCACCTTCAGAGAAATGTAGATAAAATCCACAATGAGCTATCACTATATATCAGTAAGAATAATAACCTATATAAAATATTAGAAAATAACAAATTTTGGGGAGGCTGTGGAGGAAAAGGCACTCTCCTACACTGTTGATATGAGTGAAAATTACTGTAAATCTTTGGAAAACATTATGGAGATTCTTTAAAAAAGTAAAGATATATCTTCCATTCTATAAAGAAATCCTACTTCTAGGTATATACCCAGAAAATTAAAAAAACAAAACTGGTAAAAATGAACTCCCATATTTATAGCAGCACAATTCACAATGGACTATTTTGGAAACAATATGAATGTTCATCAACAGATGACTGGGTAAGGAAGCTCTGATATGTCTAATAAATGTAATTCTGTTCAACTCTTTAAAAAAAACAAAATCCATCATTTTCAACAACCTGTATGGAACTGGAGAGTGTCAAGTTAAGCTGAATAAATGAGAAAGAAATACAGAAATATAGGGCAATTTCACTTATATGAGGAATATAAGGAAACAAAGTAAATGTACAAACACACCCCTCAAAATTACAGGCTGCAAGTCTGTGGCTACCTAGAGGTTGAGGGTGGAAAGAAAGGTGTAAGGTGGTGGTAAAGGGCACTAGAAATATATGGTGGGTGCAGTGTGAAATACATATCAAGTGGGGTGCAATTTCAATATTGTGAAATAAATATAACAATTTAAACAAAATGAATAATAAAATGATAGAAAAGCTCTATATTTATATAATTTTACTATTTTATTTACCATGAGAGTTACAAAAATCAAAGTAGTTATCAAGATTATTTTTTGCATTTACTTCAACATTTTTAAGGATTGTTGATGTTATTTTCAGCACCAATAATTCGATTATAAATGCTCCAAATTTTTATTTTTGTTTACACATGCAGTGGTTTTCATATACTTTCAATATTATTTGATTGTTTTTCAATATACACGTGGCATGTAGGAATTTTAAAATATAAAATATTATGAGTAGAAAATATAATTTTTCATACTTCCTATAACATCTTGATGGGTTTACGGTTTTTATTCACAATTGTCAAAATATATTCAGTTTTATATTCCTGTTTTTATGCAAAATCTAGGGATACAATGATGAAGTAAACAGACATTATGTATCTCTCTCATGGAGTTTTAATTTATTGATTTGATTAAACTACTCCTTAATCTTGAACAATTAAATTGTTTCTAATTTTTGATATGTTAAATAAAACTAAAGTTACTGTCTTTTTGCTGAAATAATAATTTAGATTGCATGCACGTTTAGTGTCAAATTACTGGCTGATGATAAGAATATTTTCAAAACACTACACGTAATTGATATCCATTTAAAATATGGAATATTTTATTTAAAATATAGTTCCTTTCATTATTTTCCTTCAGAAGGCAGTATTATATGACAGGCTTCATATTCAGTTTGGTCAATGGATGATTTCTGAGATATTGTACTACAAAACACTGCTCAAATGGAAACTGATTTAGTGTCTTGAATTACATTTTTTCCATTTTCTAAAATCAAATAAAATCAATATTATATAATAAATGTGGACAAAAATAAAAATTCAAAAGCAGCAAATAATGTGAATAAATAATAACTGCTTTTCTCTGATTCAAAAGGATTTCATTCTGTTATTTAGACTACATAAAGAAATTTTTCTCTGTACACATCCATAACTACCACATGAGTTTCCAATTTATATAATAAAAAATTTGCCATTGTAAATATCCTACTAATTAGCAGCTGATAATTTATTCTAACATATCTGTACATCACAAGAGTTGTTTCCAGGTTAGTGAAGAAAATTTTTTTCTGAATTGTCATATTATTTTAATAAATATGTATATTGATTTGATATATTAATTTACATTCATGTATTTGACTAATTTGTATATGCAGTAAATAATTAAATATATCTGAATTGTTTTGAGGGAAAATCAATGTAAACATGTACAAAACTTTTAGGATAAAAGCCTGAATGTGAAGAAAATGTACATGATTATAGTTTATCTTCATAAAAGAATATTTAAATTTTTCTACTTTCCTTTCAGTCCATATAGCTCTACACATACATACAAACACAAGTACATTCATCTGTGTGTACACATGCAGAGTCAAAACTGTTGCAAAAATATGTTGATCCATTAGATATTTATTAAACAACCAGATACACATTCAATTAAAAACTAATTGATTCTTTCAGCTCAAGCTATAAAATGCTGGCTGAACACAGCTACATTTTTAGAATAGATTTCATAAGCACCTATGCACTGTAAAATATAAGTATTCTGTCTTTTCCCTTTAACTTCCTATTGCTTATAATCTCTTTATGATGTCATCGCTCAATATTACCAGTCTTTAACTTACAATACTTAAGTCCTGGCAAAATATAGGCAGGGGAAATGTTTCTTCCAAGGTTGTAAGTCTCTTTTTTATTACTTGTTTACTGTTTTGAATGACTAACAAGCTCAATTTAGGTATATACCTATATATTAATATAAATAACTTCTCATGGTTATTTCATAAAATGAATTGAATGTTGTATTTTAAGTAAAAGTATAAAATTATAAATAACTTGGGTGTTCTGCTTTGAGATTTAGCTTGTTCTAGCTTTTTTACAAGAGAGCTCTATGTCCTTGACCATTTTCTCTCTCTGAGCCTCAGTTATTTATAACCACATCTTATTTTACAGAGAAGGAAAGTAATATAGGTGAAGGAACTTTAAAATGAAAAACAGGATACAATGTAATAATATTTCACTATAACACGTTGGTAGACAATTTTGTTGTAAGAAAAATTATATCATTCAATTATTCTGATAAAAAGAAGCAGTATTATTTCCAATAAAGGAAAACACAGGATCGATTTTCTTAAGTCACTAAGTTACTGACAAAATATCATTCATATGGAATTAAAACAATTTTTAAAAAGGATTTAGTGATTACAGCTTTCAGATTTGGTATTTATTTTAAAAGTCAATCTCCTCTAAAGCACATTTTTCAGTATTGGCATTTAGATCAAAAGCCAATCTCCTCTGAAACAATATTGTTAAAATTAATACCAGAACATAGATTAATATAGACTATATTGACTTGGAGCTACCAGCTTATGTCCATGTGTATTAAGGTGGTCCATATGAGATTGCCATTATTGAAATATTTTAACTTACAGAAATGGAAGTTTTATATGGTGTAATAAAATAAAAAAGTCTTATAAAAGTCAGTAAGAATATAATTTAGTGGGATAACATTATTTAAGGTTATGAAACGGTTGATAATTTATAGAAAAAGAAATGTGAATGGTTAGTAAATATATGAAAAAGTGCACAATCACAATAATGATAAGAATATTTATGAAATATTTAACTCAGAAATTAAAATTAAAAAATATGAATTGTCCCTTTTAGATTTATATATTTCTGCAATGTTTGGGTTTTTTAAAGAGTATGTTTTACTTGTAGAATTAGATTTAATACAGCTTAAAAGACAGAAAAGAATATGATCTAGAATTTCAATCCTTGTTGCTACAAGAAGGCAGGATTTCCTTCTTTCTCATGGCTGAACCTGTCTGATTCTGAACTTTGCTTTGGGGAAAGTTTTTGATTATAGTTTAAATCTCTTTAGAAGTGATCAATTTGTATTTTTTATTTCTTTATGATTATAATTTGGAAACTTGCTGAAATTCATCCATTTTGTCTAGTCTACTCTTTTGTTGGTATGTAGTTGGTTTGATCTATTGGCTGTTCAGGAGCATGTTGTTTATTTTCCATGTATTTGCAGGTTTTGCAGTTTTTCTTTTGTTATTAATTCTGGTTTCATAACAAGATGGTCATAATATGTATTTGGTGTGATTTTAATCTTCTTAAATTTTCTAAGACATGTTTTGTGGCCTACATATAATCTACCCTGGATAATTTCTTTGTGTTCTTTAGATGAATGTGCATTTATTGCCATTGCATGGAATGGTCTCTTTGTGTCAGTTAGGCCCATTTATTCTAAATAGTTGAAACTTAGCAATCTCTTATTGATTTTATGTCTAGATAATATATCCATTGTTGAAAGTGGTTATTGAAGTCCCCTAATATTATGCATCATTATATCTGTTTATCTCTTCATATATGTTAGTATTTGCTTCATATATTTATATGATTTTATGTTGTATGCATATATATGTGTGTATATCGATGCTATATATATATGTGTGTGTATATATATATATATATATATTTTTACCAGTGTCATATTTCCTTCATGAATTGACCCCATCATCATTATTTAATGATCTTTATTTTCTGTTTTCTCTTGTTATAGTTTTGGGTTTAAAGTCTATTTTGTCTGATGTAAGTATAGCTCCTTTTGGTTTCCAGTTGAATAGAATAACGTTTTATATAATTTCACTTAGAGTTTATGTATTTCCTTAAATGTTCAGTGAGTGTCTTGTAGGCAGAATTTTGTTTGGTCCTGCTTTTTTTTACTTAATCATTCAGCAACTTTCTGCCTTTGGTTAAATAATTTAATCCCTTTATGTTTATAATAATTATTGATAGGTAAGGACTTACTGATATTATCTTATTGTTTTCTTATTTGTTTTGTACTTCAATTCTTTCTTTGTGAATTGAATATTTTCCATAGTAATGTTTCTATTCCCTTCTCTGTCTTAGGCACATATACTGTATACTGTATACTTTTGCTTTGTGATTACTGTGTGTTTTGCAAGAAAAGCAACAACATTACATAGATCTAATAGTTTATTCTATACAGATAATGGTTTTATTTAAGTATTGGTAATATACTACCTTAAACAGTATTAAAGTATTATGAATTTCACCATATGCTTGTGGGGAGTCAGTCATAGAGTAAAAATTGCTGATTTCCATGGCCTCTCTGATAAATGACTTTCTGACTCACAGCCCAGAAGCTTTGTCAGGGAAAGGAGAACAAAACACTCCCAAATACTTCCAAATGTTATTTCCTAATACAAGATTCCTAAAATTACACCTTGTCATATTCTCAAGGCTCTGTTTATCTACTTACAATGAAGTTTTTATTTATATATTTGTATGTACAACTGACTCTTTGTGTTCAATGGCATAAACTTACTGTGTTAACTAATTGGGAGCACATATTTGAACTGACTGTTTCCTGGTGCCTCTCTGTGACATATTCTTGCCAGAACAACCAGCTCTGGCACTCCTCTATAAGTAAACTCATGTCTCTATCAACTGTATCACTGGTAGTTTTCTTCAGTATGGGAGCTTAGTAAATGCAGGCTCTTAGACTTGAGTCTCTCATGTAACTACGCTGCTTTTTAAATTGAATTATTAAATAAAAGTATTAAATGTATCTTATATTTATAAAATTGATTATATTAACATCAATTATTTTATAAATATTAATGCATTATATATTTAATTAAATTTTAAATATATTTTAAAGTGTTAAATATATATTGATGTTTTATTGTTACTAATTAACATTGGCAGTCATTTATCTCAGCTTGAATTCCTTTCAGTACTTCTTATAAGAAAGATTCAGTGTTAATAATTGTTTTTATCATTTATTTATCTAGAAAGTATTCTTTATCCTTCATTTCTGAAGGATAATTTAGCCAGATAGAATGTTCTTGTTTGGTGTTTGTGGTTTTTTGGGTTTTTTTTTAACTTTTTTAATATATCATCCTAGACTGTCTTACCCTGTAAGATTTATGATTGTAATAATTCACAGACTACTTATTTTGGTAGTATCCCATTTCTCACATAGGCTGTCTTCACTCTTTCCCATTCTTTTCCAACTTTATAATTTCAAATGTTATGGTTTCTAATTTACAGTTTATTGTATTCTTATTGATTATTTGATGCTCTATACTGCATTGCTGTTTTATTCTATACTGACTCAAAATTTCTGTTTGTTTCTCTGATTTCTCTTTATTAAGCCATTTATTTGTATATTTATTAGTTTACTGCTTCTGTTTAATTGCTTTGCTGTTATTCTTAAAATGGCTATTTTTAATTATTTATCACATAAATTATAAACTCAATGTCTTTGTGGTTTATTATATTAAGATAGTTGTGATCTTTTTGTGATGTCACGTTTCCTTGATATTTCATGTCACTTGACATCATGCATTGCTGTCTTTGCACATTAAGTAGCAGTCACCTTCTTCATGTTTTACTAATAGTGATTTTATACTTGTATCCCCCTCTAACTAATACATGTAACTGGCTTAATGAAATCTTCACTTGGATGCCTAATAGTTGCCTCAAACTTAATAGAAAAGTAAAATTATTGATTTTTTCTAAACCTGCTCATCCATAAGTAATATCCTTCTTGGATATTGGCACCACTATTCACTCAGTTGCTCAAGCAAACACACACACTGAGACACACCCCATATTCTTCAACTTTTCTTTGGTATTACTTTGACTGTTCTTTCTCTAGCAGATAACACTGAGTACATCAGCAAATCCTATATGAACTTGATTCAAAAAATACATTTAGAAATAAGTCACTTCTCATAATAATTATTTTTCAAATAATAATTAATGTATTAAGGATACACATATAGGACAATCTAAGCATAAATAAGAAAGAATGGTAAGAAAAGGCTCCTATCAAGAACGAAATCTATTTTTCTGCCACCAAACATAAACTATGTTGATCTCTTATCTAGATTGTTATGATATAATCTTAAATTATTACCATGTAGAGCAGTTTCTTATGTCCCTGTGCAAATTACCATTAACTTGATGAATTTGAAAAATTGAATTCAGTATTTTATAGCCCTGGACAATAAAAGATAAAAGTGTGTTACTCTAAGCTATAATTAAGATGTTTGCAAAGTTCAGATCTTCTGGAAGTTTTGGGGGAGAATCTATTTGGTTCCTTCTTCAGTTTCTCATGGCAACCAGCAAATGCCTGATTTTGTGACTGAATTTCTTCTTTCCAATTTGCTCCTTGATTTAAACATACCTGCAAATTTTCATGTTCCTTATAGGGTAGCATTTAGAAGTTCTAGATTATAGGAAATTGATTATTTGGGGTTTAACATTCAGTTTACCAGAATCTTCTCTGGACCTGAAAGATTTATGTCCTTTTTACATGCATTATGCATTCTCTCTAATCCAAAAGGCCCCAAAGTATTAGCTCATTCCATAATTAATTCAAATCTTAATTTTCACTTAAATATTATCAGCTCAAAAGTCTAAGATCTTGTAATCTAAATATTTTCAATCAACTATTGATAATATGCTGTTTGATATATTCTGAGCAAAATTTATTCCTACCTGTGGACCTGCAAAATTAGAAACAAATATATTTTTCTGTATATAATACATTATTTACTTGCCTAGGGATAATAAGCTGTCACTCAATACTCCTCCATCTTCTTGACCTTCAGGTCTTCCCTCAGAGTTATCCTTCCTTTTTCTCAAGGGTCATCACATATTTGCAACAAAATAATTGTGTCATCCTGTTTCCTGTCTATATAATTTTGGCAATTCAATAGCATAAATTTTGTCCTGGAATTTTTTCAGCTTATATAGACTCAGAGACATGTGGGTTTCATGTATATAATGAGGATTCATACCGGTAGACAATAGGCTTTTCAAAGTTTATTTCCTTTGAAGTCTCTTCTCTATTCTTATATTTTGTTGATAGGCTTGAGTGAATCTATGAGTAATATGCCTAACTCTTCTTTATTAAGAAAAGATTTTTCAGCCAAACTCAGATTTCTCTCCAGAGCACACTCTCCTTACAGTCAATCTCTTAATTTTTGTTATCTATTGCAATCTGGATGAACCAATAATTTCTCAAATTATCCATTCCTGTATTTTTCTTAAGAAATCTTCCCTAAATTGTATACTTTTTGTTACATATTGCTACAAACAACAAAAACAAAACCACATTGGGCATTCAACTATTTTCATGAAAATCTCCTCAGATAAATGTCCAAGTTTATCACTTACATATGTGCTTTCCAAAGAAACTATAGAACACAATTCACCTAAATTTCTAGAACTATATAAAGGATTCCTTTTCCTCCAGTCTCCAATAACATGTTTTACACTCCCTCTGGATGTCTCATATGCAATAGGTTTAAAAAATATTCACATGTCAACAAAAATTCTGTTCATGACTATTTAGATATTCTCTAAGATGACACAGACTTTCTGCACTGTGCTCCTCACTTCCTCCTGAAGCTCATAACTAACACCTTTAACATATTTGCATCCATATTTTTATGACAAGATATTCTTTGAGACAATATGGTATTTTAACATCCATATTTCCACTACGAGCTTTTACAAGGTAATATAGGCCTTTTCTATTTTGCTCATTTAAATTCTTCCCAATGTCTAATTCCAAAGTAATTTCTGTATTTTTTGCATTCGTTGCAGCAATACTCATTACAGGTAACAATATTTGTAGCAATTTTTCATTATTTCTTTGGAAAAATATCACTAAGTCAGTGGATTAAACAACAAAATATATTTTGTACAGTTCTGAAGATCAGTCAAAAATCAGTTTCACTAGGCTAAAATCAAAGTATCAGTAAAACTAGTTTATTTTGAAGTTTCTAAGAAAATGATCACTTTGTCATTGAATTCCTTGGCTTGTCTCCTTTCTACTTCATCAAAGTTTATCACATCAATCTATTTTCATCATTGTGGAATGATGTGAAATGATTCATCATCTTCCTCTGACTCACTTATTTCTCTCTTACAGGGACTCTGGTGTCTACATTTAGTGTCCTCCTGTATAATCTGGAACACTTTCATGATCTCAAGATTGCTATCTTAATTATATATGCAAAGTCCCTTTTGCCACATAAGGTAATATTCATAGGCATCAGGAAATCAGATGTGGATATTTTGAGTGGCCATTTAACAGTCTTCCACAGTGGTCACTCTCATTACTTGAATAAATACATTAATGAAAACAACATCATAATTGCTTTTTAAAAATTGAAAATATTCAAGAAGAGTAATAAATGAAATAAAAGTGGAACAAAATCAATAGGACAAGAAGAAACTTATGTTTGCAAAACAGACTTGAAGTACAGAATACGTAAATTAGAAAGCCACCAAATATTTTGACAGCAATATCTCAAACTAGAACAAGTCAGGTGGATTCAAATTATTCAATTATATTAGATGATATAGTATATTTGAAGGTGAATTTCATTTTATTTTTAAAATTTTATTGAAGAGGCGTGGCCTGGTGATGGACATTTAGGACATTTAAGACAGCTGCCTCTGAAGGAGTGCAGTTCAAGTACCTCCCAGAAACCAAGATTCATATCCCAAGTCCAGGGAAAGCAACCATTGTGAACACCGAAATAAAAATAAAGTGCTCCTTCCTCCTCTTTCTTCCATCAATAAACACAATTTTTATATCAATATCTTGACTGTTGTAAATAATGCTACAATAAGCATGGTGGTGCATGTATCTTCCTGAGTTGGTGTTTTTTTCATTCTTTGACTAAATACCCAGAAGTGATATAGCTGAAACATGCATTCAGTCTTTGTGTTAACTTTACTTAGTTTATTAATTGATTCTAATTATGTGCCTGTACATATTTTGGATTTTCTATGTAAAGCAATTCTTTTATTTCCTTAGGCTTTTTACTTTTTCTTTGTTTTTCACACTCTCTAGTGTTTAGTACAATGTTAAATTGAATATGTACTAGTGGACATCTTTTTGTTGTTTCTGATCTCAGGGAGAAACTTTCCAACATTTCACCACTAAGTTTTACATTCATTACAGCTTTATGTAGATTCCCTTTATCGGGTTAAGCAATTTCCTTTCTATTACTTGTATGTTAAAATTTTTTTATCATAAATTAGTGATTTCAGCAATGAAATTTTCTGTGTATTGAGATGAAAATTTCCCCTCCTTTAATGTGTGAATTTCAAAAGTCAATGAACCAGAAATAAAACCCACGTGGTTGAAATACAGTGTATTTTCTATGCATTAGCTCTCAAGAAGTGTTCAAGGATTTTGTTAATAGACAAATGATAAATAAAGGTCAGTAATTTTATTTTGTGTTAATAACTCTCAGATTTTATAACAAAGTTATGTTATCAGAGCATTACTTTCTTTCTATTCTTTGGTAGAGTATGTATATGATTGCCATTATTTCTTTCTTAGGTGTTTGGAAGAATTAATCAATGAAGACATCATGCCCTGGAATTTTCAATGTCGGTAAGTTTTATCAAGTCAATTTTCTAGTGTATATGTATTATATAATTTTATATAATATATATACATATATGTATGCATATAGATATAATATCTGAGGTTTTTATTTATCTTATTTCAGCTTTTATACATGCACATATATTTTTTCCAAGAAATTTAACCACTTCAAATAATGATTTTTAAATTTATTAACATAAAGCGGTCTTCTCTATTTTATTACTTTTTGCTATTTATCATGTTTTTCACCTTACCTGTTTTGGTTTTTATTTTCTGTTCATTTTTTTGCTCATTGATATGTATGCTTATATCATTGATTCTCAGCCTTTTTCTTTTCTAATATATTTATAAAGTATAAATTTCTACATAGGTCTTTGCATCCTATCAATATCCAAATATACTTTTCTTTGTGATATTCAAAGTATTGTTCAAAGTATTTTCGTTTTGTGTAAAAATAAAATTGCACTATAATATAAAAGTTCAAGGTATACATCATAAATCAACATATATATAGTTTATTAAGTTTACCACTAAAAAATCAATTCTATCTACCACTAAAAGATTAATTATATGTATCTTCCTCAACCATATAATTTTCATTGTGATTTATTCTTTAACCCAGATATTATATTTTTAATTATTTTTGAATTTTTTACTTTTGACATTGATGTCTAGATACATTCCACTTATCAGCATACATATGTCATAACATTTTATTTCTTTGATATTTGAGACTTGCTTGACAATTCTGCCTATGACCACTTTTGTTCAATAATACATGTAAACTTGAAAAGAATACATATTGAGTAGCTGTTTGGTGTAGCAACTTTACGTTTTGCCAAAATTTGTTAATCACATCATTCATATTTTCTATATATGTACTGGTATAGTTAATTTTTGTTTATTAGTTGCTAATATAAATATAATAAATACTCAATATAATTGTAAGTTTGAATATTATTACTATTAATTAAATATTTATCTTTTACAGTTGTCAGGATAAAAATTTAGGATTTTATATTTTCCTATTAGATTGATTTTTTACAGTATTTCTACTTACCTTTAAAGTTATATTTGTTTCACATTATTCTAGATCAATGAATTTATTATCTATTAGTGTGAGCACAGTATCTCTTTAATTTTTAATTTTTGACAGTAATATTTGTTATTTATTTTATTCACAATGCTATATTCATTTTAGAATATTGAAATTGCATCTTATTTTATAATTCACATCACCCAAACTCCAGAGTTCTAGTGTTCTTTACCACTACCTTAATTTTTCAAACGTTTGTGTGTCTTTATATTTTAGGCCTCTTATAAGAAATATGTAATCAAGTTTTGTTTTTGTTTTATAATCCACTGTAACATTTTTAACCTTTAGATGGTGTATGTATCCCACATACTTTTTGTGTAAGAAAAATCAGCATTAGATACAACCTCTTAGAAAATTTTTTGACGTGTACAACACAGTACTGAAAACTTTAAGTAATGTGTTATACAACAGATGTCTAGATGAATAACTTAGACCATTTATTTTAATGGATTATATTCATATTTAAATGTAATATTTCATTTAATTCATTATTTGTCCCATAGTTTTCATTTCTCCTTTCCTGATTTTCTTTGTATTAAGCAAATATTTGTCATATTTTCCTCTTTATTATCTTGCTAGCTATACATTATACGATTGCTTTTGGTATAGACTAAAACATTAATATCTTAATTTATTGGAGCTTAGTAAAAAATATATCGTTACAATTTCCAGATGATAGTAGCACATTAAAACATTCATATTTATTCCACTCACTTTTATGCACTATTATTACCATAGATATTATTTTTGTATATTTTAAGCTCAACAGTTAATCGGCACTATTTGTTAGGACTCATTATTCATGTTTTGCTTTCAAACATTTGCTCTTTTTGATGCTATTTATTTAATCTTGCATTCACTGTGCAAAATCTTGAGTAATTTATTTTTATCTAAAGGATTATCATTTGTATTTCTAGATACATATTAGTATCATCTTTGTACCAATACAATATGCACATAATTATTTATAGCATAAAATATACCAAAAATGATGTACCAAAATGAATATCAATAATCAGAAAGCTAATTATATTGAATCTCCATATTGTGAGACTGGGGTCAGATCTATATAAAGCAGGCATAGAATAAAATTTGTCAAATTATCCTTTATCTCACTTTTCCTTGACTGTCTTTTCTAATGTTTCTCCAAAGTAAGACAATCCAATGGAGTGTGGAAATAAGATATCAGAAATTTTGTTTATAGATTTTGCTTCATAGTTTGAAATTTTCAATCTCAACATATGATTTATAAGATATGCTATTACAATAGAGAATGAATTATCCAAACAATGAATTGTGCTAAAAGAAAAAAAATGGGGGATTCCCATTCCCCAACAACAGCAACTAGAAACAGCCTGCAGCCTTTGTCCCTGTGCCCTATAACAAACTGAGGCTGTCTGTGACCTCTCCCCTGCTCCTGGAATGCTGCAGTGAGTGAAATGACTTTCACCCACAACCAACAACAAGAAACTGCAGGAGACCTGTGTCGCTGTTTAAGAAAACAGCACTGAGGCATCCTACAGCATCTCTCCCTTATCCTGGAGAGCATCACTGAGGGAGATTACATTTTCACATTACCATCAACATTAAGTTGTCTGTGGACTGCCTCCCTTTCTCCAAGTACAATAAAGGTGAATGAGAAGTGTCACTCCTCATTAGTAAAAGCCTAGAGGGATCCGAAGTGTCTGGCTCTGCACCAGAGAGCACACTGGCAAACTAGATGTCACACCCCTTCCAACAAAAACAAGAATCAATGTCTACTCTGTGGCCTCTGCTCCTGCAATGGGGGTTCAGGGGTTGGCAAGGAGCACAATAGCCACACCAACAACTACCACCAAATATAGCCAATACCTAGGAAGTAAATAAAATATAAAGAGAAAAAAATCCACAGTGCCAAATATAGCAAATACAGGACAGATAAAAAGACATACAAAATTCCATTTCCCCCAAAACGCAAATGGCTTGAAAAGAGGATGATACCAGGAACACCGAAAAGAATGAACCTAATGACAGCGAATGGATCAAACTAGAAGATAAAGAATTCAGCATAATAGTTTTTAAAAAATGATATAAAGGATACAGAATTAACTACCCAAATAGAAATCCGAGAATTCATAAAACAAATGACAGATAAAAATGATTATTTCACCAAATAGATTGAGAGTACAAAGAAAGATTAAACAGAGAGTATACATGAAAAATATTGTCAATATAATGAAGCAAAACATGGAAATCACCATAAAGAGGCTTAATTTTTCAAATAAACACGTTTGAAATTGAAGATACCCATGGAAGGGAAAAAGAGAAACTAGATTGAGGAAAAATCAAAAACCACTAAAGACATATTGGGCACCATAAAAAGTAAAACATAAGGATAATAGATCTCCCAGAAGAGAAGAGATAAAGGAAGAGAAAACTAATTTAAGAATGTAATAGCAGAGAACTTCCCACACATCACAAAAAATTAAACACGTATTCCAGTTCCAAGATGGTTGACTGCTAAGATTACAAGCTTGCCTCCTTCCCACAGTACAACCAAGAAAATACTTTGTTTGGAAACTATGATCTTTGAAAAGGAACAAAACCAGCATCTCCACAAAGGGAGCAGACAAATATATACATAAAAGGTAGGAGAAGTTGATCTGTCTCAGTGTCACTTCATCTTATTCTTGTTTGGAGATTCTTGGGCTGCAAGGAGAGACCTGCAAAACCAACCATCTCCTAGAGTTAAAGGTCTTTCTCTCACAGTGAGCATTCCCATATCTGTGAACTGGCTTGCAGTCACCGAACCAGGAGTCTTGGTGCCAAGTGGAAAGAGCACTAGCATCCTTAAGAACTGAGACCAATTAAAAGGCACACAGTGACCAAATGAATTAAGAAAGTCAGAGCTGGAAGGAGTGTAGAATCACCTTGTAAGTGAACCCTTCAGTTCTTTGTCTTATTCTTTTTAAAAAAGAAGAAATACATAGGCTATGAAAACAGAGCTCTTGATTCAAATTAAAACACCAAATAACACAAGTTATTTTCTCTCAGTGAACCTCAGCTCCTCATATATATAAATATAAAAGAATATCTATTTTGTATGACTGATGTGATTATTAAAGAAAGCAATATAAAAATATATAACTGTGTACTAGATTAAGCAAGCAATGAGTGGTGGTTTTGATTTTAATTCGAGCTCTGAATCATGTTAGAATAATCATTTGCATGGTCTTGTCTTCAATTCCTCATGCCCTTTTTCCCAAAAATCTCTAATGGTCTGCTCAGTCTTTCCTTTCTACAGTCTTCTCCCCACCAAACTTAACTAGGGTTGTTTTTGTTTAAATAAAAAACTGTTTCCTTATTTTCCCTAATGCTTAAAAAGAAAGATCATTAAACGCAGTAGATATAATGAGTTCCTCTTGAACTTATTATCTATCTTGGAGCTTATTATCTATTTATCTATCTTTAAATAAACAACAAATGGCATTCTCTTAATGCAAAGATGATCTTGCTGGTGGCAGTACTCATGCCTGGGAGTGGGTGTATAGCTGCAAAAACCAATGGGTGAATTGCAGTATTTTCTCAATTACAACTTAGAGCGATCAGCCTGCTTTTTAAACTTCAGTTAAAAAAAGTGTCACTTATTACTTTAATTTACTAAGAACACGTTCTGAATCACTGTATATGTTTGGTTGCTTTGCACTAATTGCTTGTTTTAACACCCCTCTTGATATTGTATTTTTCCCAGACTAAGGTAAGATGCAGATTTAAAGGACAAACATGATTTTTTCACTAAATCTGGGACCATTAGAAAAGCAGCAAGACATAAAAATATAAAATGTGGGGAAGAGATAATAATCTTCCAGGTTTCCCTCTATAGACAATTTTCTACTCTCAATAGCTCAGAGCTACTGGGAAAAACTCAGAGATAAACTGTCAGCAAAGTGAATTACACATCTCAAGAGTTGTTTATGGCAGGTTCCAAAAAAGTTTCATCTTGAAATAAGTCCATTTACAGTGAGCGTTAGAGATGAAAGAGTAGAAAGAACATGTCTCAATTATACAACAAAGAAAATTAAGACATTATCTTCCATTCTTAGTTGAAAATTTGCTGCTACCACCTAGATTTGTGCTTGCAGCAGCACTCCTCACCCTTTAGGAATTAACCAAGTAACATACCTGAGAAAGTATGAGAAGAAATTTACCCTAGAACTCAACAAGGAAGTATATTAATTCTGCAAGTTCACTATTTCTACTAAGATGGGTATGTTCTAAGGCTGAATACTAATGCAAGAACGTATATAGGTAGGGAGAGGAGAGAGAGGTACATATTAGAAAGGCTTCAAGCCTCTACTACAGGAATGCTGTATATGTTTGCACATATATACAGTAATGTATGTCCAAAAGCATTCAATTATGAGTGGTTATTGTGGTCACATTCACTCAGAGTACTCATGTACTCTGCAAGTGAAAACTACATAACATATTGCAACAATGTCCTCAGATGTTGTGCATTCACTCATGCTAACCTGGATTAACTAATTCTACAATGAACCATGTTTACTCCATTTGGACCTCTTTTGCTGCCATTTTTGATCAATGTTGATCTGTAAAGGCTGATTAAGATATGTGGACATGGTAATACTAGATCAAAATAAAGAAAAGCATCAGAATATTAAAAATTCACGTTTTCAGCAGCTCAGGCACCGTCAAGTTTCTGATAAAGGTAAAGATCTGAGAATATTGAGAATATTGACTGGTGGGAATTCTTTGACATTATAAAGAGCATTGCAAAAATCATTGATCATGGAATGAAAGCTGTATGACTGCAATAAAAAAATCATCAGAAGCTCATCCTATCTCCCAGGCATATAGTGAGAACCAAAAACTGATCACATGTATTATATTGGGAATGTAATTCATAAACATTGCTCTAACACCCTCATAGAGCCCTACTCAAACCATGCTCCATTTCCAGGAATGCATCTCCTAAACTTCCTGTTCAATATCCCCTCCATGTATGGAGAGCCAAATTAGAAGCCTTACCTATAGCATAAGTTCCTCCACCACAATATAGACACCAACTTATATTTACTGTCATACAAAATGTGTCATCTCCTTTCAGACTGCTTAAGATCCACTGCACAGCTGCACATGATGGACAATGGCATCTAAGGCAATTAATGAGGGGTGACAAGGGGAGAAAGGGCACATACATGTATATCTGCAACTCTGTTCAACTCCAATCTTGTTCCATTAGAGACAAGAAATGTATAAGGAGGAAGAAAGAAGGGAAGGAAGGACAGAAGAAGGAAATAGAAGTAGAAGGACAGGGAAGTCAGGAAAAAGCCTATAATAGCACATCCTAAGAAAGTAAAGATTTCAACCAAATTGCAGCCCAAGTTTTATCAAGTAACTTATACCAATATTCACAAACTATTATATGACTATTATCTAAAGAGATAATATCTGTAAGTTATTGAATATATGTTCAAACATCTAAGGCAATTTTGTCAAGTAAGTTTACAATCGTTTTAGTGTATATCATACTTGCCTAGTTTTATTCTAACCATGGACAATGAATATTCCTAACCTTCTTCACTACCACTAAGAATTTACCTTTATTTATGCTAAATAAGTACCTTAAATCATTCAGCCCTAATTTTGTACTAATTTTCTCAAATTGGAGCATAAAACATTCATTAAAATTAAAAATAACCACAGAGGTTCTAGAAAACCCAAATTTATAAATGCAAAGAGCCTGCTCAAAGACACATCATAGCAAAATTATCAAAAACTGACAAAAAAACTTTTCAAGGTTTCTAGAGAAAATATAAACATAACTCAGAAAGATACATCCATCCAGGTATCATTAAACTTCACAGCACAAAACATACAAGAGAGGGAATGACATATAAAATATGTCATATAAAGTACAACATGCAAAAATACTTCAAGACAAAACTACCAGCCAAGAATACCCTACCTTAAAAATTATCATTCACATATGATGGAGAAATAAATGTCTTCAATGATTAAAATAATGAATTTTTCCATAACAAAGCTTGACTTTAATAAAACCTTGACAGGAGTTTTATATCAGTAAAAACATAAACAAAACAAGCAACCAAATCCTTAGAATGGTGATAAAATATCAAACATTAAAGGGGGAAAAGAAACATGGAGTATGTACAGACATTTAAATCTGATGTAGTGTCAGATCATAAAATAATATAATAGAGTAGAAAAATTAGACAGTTCAATGATTGACACTAAACTGAACCCTAAAGAGATACATAGCTAGAAAGAAAACTAAACAGAGTAATGATACTGAAACTTATCCAGATGCTATAGCAAACAATACCAAATGGGAAAAGAAGCAACAAGGACAAAAATCAAAGACATAATGGACAATAATAAAGTCCTCTATATCAATTATCACAATAAATGTTTAATGGACTGAATTCACAAATCAAAATTAATAGAATGCCTGCATGGATCAAAAAAGGACTCCATTGATATAATGCTTACCAGGAAGTCATATGAGATCCCAAACAAACATATGTGTTAGTGAAGGATTTAATTTTTTATTTTTTTAAGGAAAGGTACAGACAGGAATGAAATCAAGCAGAGGTAGGCAGGCAGGAAGAGAGAGGCAAAAGAAGCATTTTTTTAGTTGTTCACCTTTATTGTTCTCTGTGGCCCTCCATTTCAAACTTGTGTCTTTCAGATTTATATAGACTGTTCTGGCAGACTTACCACTTCAGACATCAGGGCCTACCAAGAAGGATTTCTTGACCATAATGCAGTGTCCATCCTTGCTTGTGTTACTCTTCCTATGTGGACGCTTATCCTGTCTAATATTAGTATCACAGTTCCTGGTAGCCTTTCATTCGTATTTGCTTTGATACATCTTTCCTTAACCCTTCACTTTCAAGCTATGTTGAAAATCAGTGGAAGAAAGAAATTATAATGCAAACTATAATAGAAATAAATGAAAATTAAAGCCAAAAACACATCCAAATAATCAATGAAACTAAGAGATGGTTCTTTGAACAAAATAAATAAAATTAAGTGAATCATAGCCAGACTCACAAAAGGATAAAGACAAAGTCCTAATAGCAAGAATCAGAAATGAAAGATGTCAGAATCATGAGGAACTCTTATGAACACCTATATGCCAACAGATCCATCAAAACTGAAGAAATGGACACATTTGCGGAATAATACAACCTCCCAGAATGGAAACATGAGGATATATACGAATTGAATATACCAATCACAAGCATAGAAATTGAAGCAGCAGTAAAAAGTTTCCAAAAAAAAAAACCACCAAAAAAACAAGGACTCAGAATAAAATGACTTGACAAGAAAATTCCATCATTCAAAGAGCAAATCCCTATCCTCTCTAAACTCTTACACAAAATATAAAAGAAAGTAAACTTCCAAATACGTTCAAAGAGGCTGTTTACCCTAATTCCAAAATTATACAAAGATAAAACCAGAAAATCACAGATCCATATATAAGAATATAGAGAGAAAGATCCTCAACAAAATCTTGTCAAACCAAGTTCAAAAGCATATTTACAAAAATTATAAATCATTAACAAGTGATATTTATTCCAAGGATGCAAAGAGAGATCAACATATGCAAATCAATGTAATACAACACATCTACAAAGGGAAAATAAAAAAAATCATCTGATCACATCAATAGATGCAAAAAAAAGCATTGACAAGATTTAATAGATTTCATTATGAAATTCCTCACAAAAATGGGACGAAAGGGCATATAATCAACGTGATGAAATCAACATATTACAAACTCAGAGTCACTACCACATTCAATGCAAAAAATAAAAGCTTTCCCCTCTAACAATGAAATAAGACAAAGATTTCTATTTCATCACTGCTATTCAACATAGTTCTAGAAGTCCTGGCCAGAGCAACATGGAAAGAAAAAAGAATATTAAAAGAATTTAAATAGGAAGAGAAAAAATAAAGTTATCATTATTTCCAGGTGATGTACTAAATCTAGAAAATTCTCAAGAATCCACCCAAAACCTTCTAAAAACAATTAATGAGTACAGTAAAATGACAGGACATAAAACCAATATACAAAAATTAATATCATACCTATATGTAAAAAAATGAAATGGAGGAAAATAAATTTAAAAAATTAATTCTATTCATGATAGCACCAAAAAGAATAAAATACCTGGAAATAAACTACATAATGGATAAATTCCTCTACACTGAAAACTACAGGACAGTAACAAAAGAAATAGGAGAAGACACAAAGAGATGGAAAACAATTCCATGCTCATGGATTAGAAGAACTAGTATAATTCTAATCTGGACATTCTACTCTAAGTATGTACAGATTCAATGCAATTTCCATAAAAATTTCAGGGAGATTTTTCAAGGAAAGTGAACAAATATTCCTAAAGTTTGCAAGGAAACTGAAAAGTTCAAAGTTATCCTTAGAAAAATGAACAGCAGAGAAATCTCATTTTTTTACTTCAAACTATGCTACAAAACAACCATTCTCAAAATTGTGTGGGTATTAGAACATAAACAGATACACAGATCAATAGAATCAAACTGAGCTTAGAAATAAAGCTACACATATAAGGGCACTTAATCTGTGAAAAAGGAGCCAAGAGACTACACAGGAGGAAGGAAAGTCTGTTCAACAAATGGTGCTGGAATAATTGAACTGACACCTGCAAAAAATGAAACTAGATTACTTATTCATGTCATACAAAACAATTAGCTCAAAATTTGTCAAAAACCTGTATGTAAGACCCAAATCCATGAATTGCATAGAAAATAGTGCAAGAAATACCCTCCAAGACATCAGCCTCATAGAAGTCTTGAGGTAAGGCACATCTATGACAAAAGAAAATAAAGTAAAGCTATAACTAAGAATAAATCAAATTAAAAATCCTCTGTACAGTGAAAAAAGCATGAAACAAAAGGAAACCCATTGAATAGAAGATGTTCATATAGCATATATTACACAAGTGTTTAATCTCCAAAATATAAAGTATTTAAACACTTTAATGATAAAAAAACAAGCAACCCACTCTGCTGAAGCACAGAACTGGAAAGACACTTTGCTAGAGAAAACCCACTGATGATCTACTTACACATGTAAAATGTTTTGCATCACTTATCCACAGATAAATGCAAATTAAAAACTACAGTGGAATATCACTTCACACCAGTGATAATGGCCTATATTAAAAAAGTCCAGAAACAACAAACGTTGGAGAGAGTATATAGCAAAAAGAAACCTTCTTAAACTGTTGGTGGGAAGGTAAATTAGTGCAAACTCTTTGGAAAACAGTATGGAGACTCCTTAAAAATAAAGATGAATCTACTATTTGATCCAGTAATCCCACTTTTAGTCCTATACCCAGATAATTCAAAAGTACCAATCAGAAAAGTATATCTGTATCGTATTTTCATAGAAACACAAGTAACAATAACCAAGTCATGGAAATAACCTAAATTTCTTTAACAAATGCCTTGATAAAGAAGTCATCTTATGTATACTCAATGAAATTTTATGCAGTTGTTTAAAATATCAAAATGGGGTCTTTTGCAACAACCTGGATGAACTGGAGATGATCATGCTAAGCAAAATAATCCAGAAATCAAAATAGAAATACCAAATGCTTTCACTCATATGTGAAATATAAAGAAGCAAAAAAAAATAATAACAACAGCTATTTCCCAGAAAAATTCTCAGGACACAAGATTGTCGGTACATGGAGTGTGTATGGGAGTAAGAAAGGAAGGACCAAAGGAAGGATAAAATTCACTAGAACTCTAGTTGTGGGTATGGTGTGAAATACACACAGAATGAGGTATGATTTCAATATCATAAAATAAATATAGCTATGTTTAGATAAGAAATTATAAAACTGTTTAGAAAAAAAAGGAAGTTTTGGTAGGAAGAAAACTAAATAGGAATTCCTTTGAATAAAATAACACCTTATAACAAACCTAAGAAAAATACTTGACCTCACTAATGACCAGAGGAATGACTTTTATAATAAAAATCAATGCTATTTTGCCCATTACTTTAATCAAACTGTTAAATAATAATAAATATGACTAATTTTGAATAATATATAGATTTCAGGGTTAAAAACAAGCCCAAACTCATAATGATAACTACTGAAATTTAAAATGTACATTCCCTGGCATTCCTTGGTGGCTTAATGTTTAATTCTGCTGAACACAGTCTACATACATTTCATGGATTCAGGTTTGTTACCCAGGACTGGGAGAACAACCAAGACAAACAAATTAAAAATGTTTTTCAAAAGTACATTTCCTTAAAGTCATTTCACCCAAAAAAACTTTCACTTGACAATGAATTTACAGAATATCTGCAAAGATGTTTATTCTAACAGAAGAAAAGGTAAATAAATTAAGGCAGTAATCCAATGGACTATCATGAAAGAGTGATATAAAAAAGAAAAGAAAAGAAAAGAAATTTTGGGAAACAATAGACTGTAGGGAAGAGGTAACTCTTTATTGAGATTATGAAAGCAGTGATTTATTTTATATTGACATACTTACAAACTATTTTCCAGTAGTCCAGGTCACACTGCATTCTAACTATTATTTAATGAATGTGGTTTCAACACAAATTGATAAATCATTGATTAATTGCCTTTTGGAAGAGAGAAAAAAGCTAGAACTATTTCTGAAATCTAAGAAGCTTCCTTTTTCAAAACCATTCAGAGAAATTATTTTTTAACAAGACTGAATGTTAAAATAATTTAAGAGTTTTAAGAATTGTAAGGTGAAGGTAAAACTGAAATGGTGAACTTGCTATATTGTATACAGATGTTGATTTGCTATGGTGTACACCCTAAGCCTATTCAATATTACAATGCAAAACCCCTTCAATAAAATTAATTATAAAAAATACAGGCTTGATTAACCCACACCCAGATTTTGCTAATGGGCTTGGAAGTAGTTCTCAGGCATGTTTATGTTTTAGAGATTTCCTAGTTAATTCTGATGCTTGCCTCCAGTTGTGCACCACTAGGCTAGCTAATCATGTTATTCAGTATTTCAAAAATCTTTCCTAAGTGAGTAGTTATTCAATGAGTGTGTACCATGTTTGTTTTTGGCTGGGTATAATGTTTTATTTAGGAAATGAAAATATATTAACCAAAATATAAATACATTGACCATTTTGACTTAATTTTATTTACTTTACTAACTTGATGGTTTATTCAGTCAAAGAAATGAAACTCTAGGGAATATTTAAATGCAATCTCAAAATTAGCAGTGTTTGCAACTCACTGTTGCTGCTAACTAATAAGAATGTGATATTTTTAAAACAAACTATAAAATGTTCATCTTCAGTAGACAATATGATTATTAGTAAATCAAATGAGCACTTTTCAAAGAGAAAATACCATGAGGCAGTTTTTCATGTGTGTAGAAACTATTTCAAAATTGGATCAATACTTATAAGTGCCCCTCTTACACAACATTAGTGGTTTAATTTCTGTTCTGAATACATTAACAAATTGTGTTTTTTCAGAACTTATTTAGTGAATTTAGAAAACATTTGGTTTCATTACTGGTTTAGACTTTTTCACTAGAGTAGAATAGAAAGTAGTAGAGTAGAGTAGAAACTGGTTCAATTTATTGTTCTGTATCACTAAACAAAATATTTTATATATTTTATAATTTTTTAATTAGTTTTTTGATTTATCTTTTATCTTTATTCAAGTTTTTGTTTAAAGTACACCCTTTTCCTTTCAATAACTTGATTTAAGGGGATGTGTGATGGGAATTATAGGTATATACTGATAGACAATGGAGTTCAAAATGCATAAGATTTCTTAAAGTGTTATAGAATGGTTATTATTTACAATAATGATTGCTATTATTATTAGCTATACTAAAATGCAATTAATTTTTTTTTATTGACAGAAGAGAAGTAAACATCAGAAGATATGATAATTCCATGCTAAGTAAGAATTTAGCCTCTGGAACTTAATATTATATAGAGAACATTTTAAAATAATTTTAAGGATGAATAGCTAGTGTCTTCCATTTAATGTGATTAAGCATAAAATGTCCCATTTTTGTTAAAATATAAGAGAAACGATGTGTATGTTGGTGTGTGTGTATGTGTTTTTTAAAGTATTTCTTTCCTTGATATAGATTTGTACTAGCCATTTTAAATGAAATATTAACTTTGTTCTTTCTCATTATAAAAATTAACAGCATGCATTTCCCTTATTTTTAAAATCCATAATTATAAAACAGTCAGGGAGATAAAAGTGACCAATTGTTGAGCAGTTGAGACTTTAAGAAAGTGCTCCTTAATATATTAAGCTGAAGTTCTCCTGCACTACTACAAATTTTACCCATTAGTTCTAGTTATTTCCTCAAGAAACACATTTTAAAAGTCTCTCATATTTGATTATTAAGAGCAAGGACTCTGGAGCTGGACTATCTGTATTTGAATCTTAACTCCACCAAGCAGCAATTACTTTATGACTCTGGACAAGTAATTTAACCTCTTACATGGTGTCATATTTCTGCAGCTGTAAAATGGAAGTGGTTACATTATTTCAGCCATCATGACTTAACTATGAAAATTGGGTTAATCTAGAAAGTAAAAGTATGAATGTAATTTTGTGCTAACTGCAGAAGTGGACCTATATTTTTTCCTAATTGTGACACAAATAAACTATAAACACCAGAGAGAAAAGCAATAGTTTGAGTTGTAACTTAGTTTAAATAATATTTCTTACTAAAGAACATTTCAGTCCTGATGAAAATCTGAATATTTACTCCAAATTGTTTATTGTCCTTTCTCATTTTAGTCAGCGAATCAAACAGGAAATTATGGAATCAAGAATGCTTTACTTTGACATTTCCCAAACCATCCAAGCCAGGTAGAAAAAGGAGATCAAGACCTTCAGAAATACAAATCACAGTTCCTGTGAGTATAGAAAAAGTCATTATAATACATTATAATATATATATAAATATAAATAAGATATATGATATTTGAATTTATTACCTATAGGAAGCAGATTTTTATTTTATAATTCCTTGTATAATAAATTTTCCCCATTTGGTTCAGATTAAGCTTTTATTTGTAGAGGTTTCTCCATTTTAAACACATAATATAGTGAATATACAAGGCAAACTAGAGACTTCAATAGCTACAACTCATGGGCTCTTTCAGAAAATATTTACCAAGTTCAAAAGCATTCAAAATTTGAATCTTATATCAGGAGATGATCTTGATGAAATTTAGGAGTCTCCGACTTCTTTATTCTGGCAGTCAACATACTAGACATTGAGATATTCAAGTTTTTAACCACTTTCATTCAGTGGGACTATCGTAGGAACTATCAAAAAAAGAAAAAGAAAAACTATCCCTTAGAGTTCGTCATGCTTGATATCAAAATAAGTTTAAAAAAGCATATCCCAAAGCATAATTAGAGTTAATGAATTTACTCAAATTCCATTAATTATATCTGTGGTAATCCAAAATTTTATTTTCTCTTAATGGTCCTCCTTTAATTCCATTTGGCTATTTAATTGGTAGGTAACAAACTTTATTGACAGTTGAAAGAATACAACTAAACATAAAATTACTCTGTGTGGTCAATGTGACAACAAGATTTAACAACTACTTGAATGGGAGTTAAAATCACACTAATGCTCTTTCTTCTGTTTTTTTGAAGATAACTTTGACTCCTCAAAATTTTTGATTTCTCCATACAAATTTTAGTATTGTTTGTTTCATTTCTTTGAAAAATATCACTGGACTCTAGATAGAGATTACATTTGGTCTAATTACATTGGGTAAGATGTTTATTTTAACTATGCTAATTCTTAACAAAGCAAGATTAAAAAAAATTACACTACAGTTAAAAAAGTTATTGTGGATAAAATACAATTAGTGTTTGTCTCTTTTTCTAGTGCTTTATAGAAGCATTCTCGGGTTTTCAATTTTATCAGAGTCCTTGAAAGCAGGATTATAACTCAGATTAGGCCTAAAGTCTACCGCTCACAAGAACTATCATGAAAACGTTCTAAGGGATCATCTTACTTCTGAACTAAGTTAGGGTCAATGACTACGCAAAATGTTTCAAAAGATCTCTCCCATCTAGGGATCCAAAAGGAGCACACTGTTGATTTTGAGGACAGAACCTCCTGTCATGTATCACAATGTATATGCTCCAATATCAATATGAATCTTCAAAGAAATTCTAAGTTTTCTCCTAATCTATTTTCAAAGTGGCTATTTCATATACACACACAGAGAATGTTGATTTTTTTTAAAAGTGCCAGCTTTAAATGGATTATTTATGAAAATCTAAACTATTTTCATGTTTTAATATTTAAAAGATGTAGGATGTAGCTCATTCAGAAAGGGTTATAATTATTCTGATAATATTTACAGAGACATGGCAAAAGAAAATTAGATGAAGTTCAGAAGCCAGCTCATATATGGATAAGGCATTCTTTAAGAAAAAATTTCCAAAGGCCATCTATTTACTCAACTGTCAGACAAGCTACATTTAGACATCATTATAATACCAAAATCCATCCTGAAAATTTGGAATATAAAAAGTCTAAAGATGAAAAAAGGACAATTTTGAGTAAAGATTTGAAAAAATATATAGACCAGCATAAAACAACTTCAGAATCCAACAATAGTATAAATGGTGAGAAACCTATGAGAGGAAACACTGTAGATAAAACTTCATCAAAAACAGCTCATGAAAATGAACTATCTGTGAAGTCAAAGTTCAAATCAGAAACAAATCCAGAATCCAGTGATTCTAAGTCAGTCTCAGTGAAGGATCCAAAAATAGGTGATAAATATTCAAAGAATTTCAAGGAGACAAATAGTGAATCTGTAGGTGCAGGGAAAGAATCAAAGAACAATTCTGATGCCAAATCAGAAACATGCTCAAGAAATAATTCAAGTATAGATTTAATGATATATTTAGAGGACTCTGAAACTGAATCTATGGATTTTGATATGTGGTTCAAGAATTACTAACAGAATAATTCAAAGAAAACAGCAAAGAAGGATTCAAAGAAGGATGCAAAGAAGAGTTCTGATGCTGAATCTGTAGATTCAAAAGATGCAAAGAAAGATGCAAAGAAAGAAAAGAAAGTTTCAAAGAAAGATAGAAAGAAAAAGGATGCAAAGAAGGACAGAGAGTCTGCTGATGCAGAATCTGTAGATTCAAAGGGTGCAAAGAAAGATTCAAAGAAGGAAAAGAAAGATTCAGTGAAAAATGACAAGAAAAGAGATGTAAAGAAGGATTCAGTGTCTACTGATGCTGAATCTGAGTCTGAAATGGGATCAACGAAGGGTAAAAAAGACTCAAAGAAGGATAAGAAAGATACAAAGAAAAGTTACAAGAAAAAAGATGCAAAGAACACAGTATCTACTGATGCTGATTCTGAATCTGAATGGGATTTTAAAAAGGGTAAAAAAGATGAAAAGAAGGATAAGGATGACAAAAAGAAGTATGCAGTGAAGTCTGAAGAGTCTACTGAAACTGAATCTGATTGGGAATCAAAGAAGGATAAGGATTCAAAGAAGTTTAAGAAAGATTTAAAGAAAGATGCAAAGAAGGGCACAGAGTCTACTGATGTTGATTCTGAGGAGTCTTCCAAGAAAGATCCAAAGAACTCTGAAATGGTCAAAAGTTCAGATGTTGAATCTCAGGAAGGAATATTTAAAGCAGAGACTAAAACAAGAGGAATTGCTGAATCAAATGCCACATCTACAGATTCAAAGAAGGAAGCTCTGGAAATAAAGAGAGAGTTTAAACCATTATCCAGAAAGACTACATTCAAAGAAAAAGAAGAAAAAGTGCGTATAGGAAGAGTTCCTCCAACAAGACAACAACCACCGCTACCCGCTTGTGAGCCTGTACTACCATCACCTAAAGTTAAACATTTCTGTAGCTGCAAAATGCCTCCTCCATCACCAAAACCAAGATATGCTCCTTTGGTATGTTTACTCATATTTTAATTTTGGATAAAAATATATTTAGAAAGAAATATATTTTTAAAATTCTAATTGATTGTTTCTAAGAGTAGCTTTCTTTTATTATAATGTTGCAGGTTTGGAAATCACAGGTAAGACAGATGAAGAGTACATCAAAAAACTCAAAAGAGATAAAAAAAACAAATGACAAATATTTAAAAATAATATTTAGACTGGAGCAGAGAAACTGACTTGTGATTTAGAAAACATTTTCAATTATTTATAAAGTTGTTGATATTTTAAAACTAATTAACTGTTTGATACCTAAAAAAGAACTAAATGTGACTGTCTAAAACTTATTTATTTGTATTGATTAATTACTAATAGCTTTACTATTTCTTCTGTTTGCGACTTTGTGTATTTCACAACACACTCACAATCAGATTCTAGTGTCCTTTACCACCACCTAGAACTATTATTTTTTTCCTCCACCCTCCTACCCTCATCATAGTCACAGTCTTGAATAATGTGAATTTTGTTGAGATTTATGTTTTTTTTATGTAACATATATGAGTGAAACATCCTATGTTTTTCATTCAGACTGGTTTTACTTCTCATGATCACCACAAGTTCCATTCAAGTTATTGCAAATGACACAGTTTTTTTCATTGAAATAACAACAAAATCACATTGATTATATATACCATAGTTTCTAAATTCAGTTGTCTGTGGTTGGACATTTGGGTTATTTCAATATCTTGGTTATTGTGATTTTGATGCCAAGAACATAGAACATATTTTCTAGTCATCAGTGTTTTTGTATTCTCTGGGTACATGCTTAAAAGGGGGCTGCTGACTTGAATGGTAAATTCATCTTTCTATTTTTGAGAAATCTCAAAACAGCTTTTCAAAAAGAATGAAATAATTTACACTCCCAAATATAGGAGGGTTCCTTTTGATTCACACCTTCTTCAACCCATTGTTTCTAGAAGTTTCGCTATACAGCATTCTCACTGATGTAAAGTGATATTTTTATTTGCTTAGTTTTTTATAATAATATTTATTAAATTTTTTCAATGTTACACTCATATTAAGATATTGAAATTGTATCTCAGTCTATATTTCACACCACACACACCACAAGATTTCTAGTGTCCTTTGCCACCATGCTTTTTCCCATCTTTCCTTCCCTCCCCCTCTCCCACTCACCTGGTAACCACAGTCCTGTGTCATGTAAATTTGTTGGGATTTTATGTTAATTTGTTTTATTTCATTGTATTCCATATATGAGTGAAATCATGCTGTATTTATCTTTTTTCTTTCAGATTTACTTCACTTAACATGATCCTCTCTAGGTCCAAGCAGATTGTTGCAAAAGGCACAATTTCATCTTTTTAATAGTTGCATAGAATTTCATTGAATGTATATATACCACAGTTTCTTTACCAAGTCATCTGTTGATGAGTTTTATGTGTTTCCATGTCTTGGCTATTGTAAATTCTCATGTTGTGAGCATACGGATGCAGATTTTTTTGTTTCCTTAGAGATTTTGTATCCTCTGGATATATGCCTAGGAGTGTGATTGCTGGATTAAATGTTAGACCCATCTTTTTTTTATTTGAGGAATCTCCTTACTGCTTTCCAAACAGGTTGCACCAATTTGCATTCTCATCAACAGTGTAGGAGGGTTTCTCCACACCCCCTCCAACACCTGCTGTCTCCTGTATTTTGATATAGGTCATTCTCACTGGTGTCAGGTGGTATTTCATTATAGTTTTTGCTTGCATTTTTCTAATGATGTGTAATATAGAACATTTTCTTTATGTATCTTTAGGCCATCTGTGTCTCTTCTTTAACAGGTGTCTGATGAGTTAATCTGTCCTTTTTTGAGTGGGTAGTTTGTTTTTACATTGAGATGTGTAAGATCTTTATATAATGTGGATACTAAACTCTTATCTGATATATGTCTTGTGAATAACTTCCCTAATTTGGTGGGCTACCTTTTCGTTTTAGTGCTGGTTTCTGTTTCTGTACAGAAGTTTTTCAGTTTGATGTAGCTTCATTTTTAAAATTTTTTTCTTTGGTTTCTTTTGCTGTAGCTATTCATTCTCCAAATACATCTTTGAGGTTGCAGTCATGGAGTGCTTTTCCCATATTTTTGTCTGAATATTTTATGACTTTGGGTTTTTATATCTATATCTTTGATTTATTTTGAGTTAACTTTTGTATATGGTGTTAATAAGTAATCTAGTTTCTTTGTTTTTTTTTTCAACTGTCTTTCCAATTTTCCCAAACACCATTTGATGAATAGACATTCCTTCCTCCATTATAAACTCTTTTCATCTTTGTAATAGGTTAACTGTCCATGTAGTTGTGCTTTATTTCTGGGCTTTCAATTTTTTCAAATGATCTGTGTCAGTTTTTCTGTCATTACCACACTCTTTTGATGATGGCAGCTCAGTTTGAAGCCAGGGAGTGCGGTTCCTCCACTCTTCTTTTTTTTTCTCTTAGAATAGCTTTGACTATTTGAGCCTTTTGCAAATCCTTACAAGCTTCGCTATTGCTTGCTAAGTTACCTTGAAAAACATCCCTGGGATTTTTATGGGAGTTGCATTAAGTCTATATATTACTTTGTGTAGAATGACCATTTTTACTGTGTTAATTCTTCCAGTTCATGAACATGGAAATGTTTTTTTTTTTTTTTTTCCATGACTTTGTATTTTCTATTTTTTTTTTTAAGGTCCTATAGTTTTCATTATAGAGATCTTCCACCTCCTTTATTAAGTTTATTGCCACAAGTATTTGATCTTTCTTGGTGATATGTGAATAGGATTTTTTCATTTATTTTTCATGTCCATTGTTTGCAAATAGGAATGCTACTGATTTTTTATGTTGATATACTCTTCCACTTTGTTGTATTAATTTATTGCTTCTAGCAGTTTTTGTGTGAATCTTTAGGATTTTCTAGGTATAATAACGTCATCTGTAAATAATGATGTTTTATTTTTTCTTTTCCAATTTGGTTTTCTTTAATTTGCTTTTCTTGCTGCATTGCTCTACCCAAAACTTCCATAATTATGTTGAATAGTGGTGATAATGGTGGGCAACCTTGTCTTGTTTCAGGTCTTAGGATAAAAGTTCTCAGTTTTTCATCAATGATTAAAGTTGGCTGTGGATTTGTCATATATTGCTTTTATTAGGTTGAAGTATGTGTCTTCTATTCCTATATTTGGGGGGAGGAAGTTATCATTAATAGGTGTTAAATCTTGTCCAATGGTTTTTTCTGCATCTTTTGAGAAGCTCATATGGTTTTTGTTGATGATTTACTAAACTGATTTGTGTATGTTGAAACATGTTGACTCTTGGAATATACCTCACTTCATCGTGGTGTATAAGTTTTTGTGTGTTGTCCAATCCTTCTGCTAGGATTTTGTTAAGAATCTTCGCAGCTATATTTATCAGTAATATTGTTCTGTTGCTTTCTTTTTGGAATATGGGTAATATTGTACTCATAGAATCAATTTCAGAGTTTTCCTTCCTTTTCAACTTTAAGGAGACATTTGAGGTGGATGGGTATTAGCTCTTCTTTGAATGCTTAGTAGAATTCAGTAGTCAAGCCATCTGAATTTGATATCCTGTTTTGTGGGGTGGTGTGGATTTTTATCATTGCTTCAATTTCTGTGCTTGTGATTGGTATGTTTAAGTTTTCTGTGCCTTCCTGGTCCAGTTTTAGGGAGGCTGTAGGATTCTAGAAACCTGCTCATTTATTCATGATTGTCGAATTTGTTGGCATATAAGTGTTTACAATAGTCTCTCTTGATTCTTTGCATTTTTGTAATGTCCATTGTAATCTCATCTCTCTCATTTCTGATTCTCATTATTAGGGTTTTATCTCTCTTTTTTTTACTGAGTCTAGCTAAGTGTATATAAATTTTGTTTATTCTTTCAGAAAACCATATCTTAGATTCATTGATCATTTCAATGATCTTTTATTTTCGATTGCATTTATTTCTGTTCTAATATTTATTGTTTCCTTCCTTCTGCTGATTTCTAGTTTTCACTATTCTTCCATTACTAGTTCCCTCAGGTGTCTAGTTATATATTTAATCCAGCTATCTCTTGGTTTTTATTGTGCCCTTGTATAGCTATAAAATTTCCTCTCAGAACTGCTTATGCTGCACTGTATGTGTCCTGATAGCTTGTCTTTAAATTTTTATTTGTTTCCAGATAAGTCTTAATTTCACTTTCAAATTCATTGATGGTCTAGGAATCACTCAGAAGAATGTTTTTCAAGCCCAACATCTTTGTGGTTCTTCCAGCTTTGCTCTTTTGGTTCATTTACATTTCTTTGCAATACAGTCTTTCTAAATTTGCTGAGACTTGTTTTGTGTTCTAGCATATGATCTATCCTGGACAATGATCCATGTACACTTAAGAAGAATGTATATTCTTTTTTATTATTGGGATAGAACATACTGTGTAGGTCTGTTAGGTTCATATGATCTATCTATTCAATTAGGGCCTTTATTTCTCTGTTGATTTTCTGTCTAGATTATTTATCTATGAATATAAGTGGAGTTTTGAAGTCCTTTACTATTGTTGTGTTACTGCCTATGTCATAGATAAATTGCCCATATAGGTGTGACTTTATTTTGAAGTTTTCAATTTTATTTCACTAACATCTGTTTTTTGTTCCAAGATCATACTGTTTTATCATAATTACTCTGCAATAAAATTTGAAGTAAGGAGTGTGATTCCTTCACTGCTCTTTTTCTGGAGAATAGCTTCAGCAATTTGAGGAATTTTTTATTCAATATATATCTGAGGGGTTTTATCTGTTGTTCAATTTGCTTGAAAAATGGGATTTGATTGAAATGGTATTAAATCTGTATATTGCATTGGGGAGTATGACCATTTTAACTATGTAAATTTTTCTAATCATGAGCATAGAAATAGCTTCCATCTCATTGTTTCTTCTGTTTCTTGTTAATGTTTTGTAGTTTTTAATATAGAGGGCTTTCTCCTTTTATTTGCAGGCATTCTGATGTTCTTGGTGCTATTATGAATGGAATTTTTTTTCTTAATTTCTTTGTTCTCTAGTTCATGATTTGCGTATAAAATTCTATTGCTTTTTGTATATTGATTATATATCATTCCATATTGCTGATTATATATCATTCTAAATTGGTGTATTAATTTATTATTTCTAACAGTATTGAGGTGTGTTTAAGATTGTCTAGATAAAATATAGCATGTGCAAATACTGATAGTCCCTTTCCTATGTTTCTAATTTTTGTTCCACAGAAATTCTTTTCCTCCTTTTTTTCTCTGAACAGAAAGTCCAGAATTTGTTAAAAAGTAGTGATAAATGAGGGCATTCATGTCTTTTTCCACTTCTTATGGAAAAGTGTTTTCTATTGTGTATAAAGTTGGTTATTTCTCTCTATATATATATTTATATTTACATATGTATTGCTTTTATTATGTTGAGATAATTGCTTTCTATTACAGTTTTGGTGAGGTTTTATATCATGAATACGTGTTAAATACATTCAAATGTTTTCTTCATTATCTATTTATATGAATGCCATGATTGCTTCTGGGAACAGGGATGAGGAGGGAGGTGCCTCAGGAGATTGAAAAGCTCAAGGGAGAGTGAGATGATAGAAAGCTATGGTCAGGGGGCCAACAGTCTCAAGGACTGAGAGCCTTGAACATCCTGCTGCCTGCCTGCTTATTGAGTTCACACACAGAACTGCTTCAAGCAGTTTATGCAAGTAAATTTGTGGTTGCATTGAATTTGCTTATGCAGCCCTTTGCTCTCTACATAACTGTATCTTGTTTGGTGAAGTGAAACTGGCCCAAAACTTTCCCACAGTGACCTTTGCCAGGTGCTCTGGATCTGGTGTCCTTGATGGTCTGCCTACTTCGACCTTGCTCTATTTTCTACCACCAACAGTTCCCCTTGTTGTTTTGCAGCTTGAGCAGTAACAAGGGCGGTAAGCGTGACCATCTTCATTTGGACAGAGGTTCAGGTTTTGTGGTTGATTCTCTAGACTATACAGAACAATAATAAAAGCAAGATTAAAACAAGTAAAATAGCAATCAGAGCTCAGTGCATTTGATGGTCTTGTGGACCAGTCCCTTAATTTAACAGTGTTTTGAAGGAACAGACCCAGGGACATCCCTTCCATCAGCCTCCCACCCTCCATCCTTCTTCATCCAGTCATATTCTCTGGAACCACAGTCTCTGCAACTCTGCTTCTCTGGGACCAGTCAACACCATCATCAGAATTATTCCACTGAGATGGAGGCTGCTGTCAACCACCTGGTCAATCTGCACCTGTGGAAATACAAGCATATCCCTTTTCCCCATCCTTTTTGTCATTGGTCCTTCTCTGAATCTTTCTATTACACTGCCTGCTTAAGTTCTTTCCTGCCTTCGGGGCCTGTGTGGGTCCAATGAACTGTTGCGGCAACACTATCTTTCACATTCATATTCAGGCTGAGTCTTTTCCAAGCACTCTTGCCAAAAAACCTGTCCATTGCTGTATTACTAAATTCTCCAAGTCTCTGATTATCTCTCACATTCACATTCATCCTGAGTATTTTCTTTGCATTCTTGCCAATAGCCTGCCTGTTTCCTGTACTACCAAATTCTCCAAGTTTTGTTGCAAGAAGTCGCTATGGGATATGGGAGGACAAGCAGTTGAGCTATACAATTTCAAGTAGGGATTAAGAGTCTCATGCTCTACCAGCTGAGCTAGCCTGGCAGAGCGACAGGCGCTGATTGTGGCACCAACAGCAGTGGCAGCAGTGGCTCCTCCCCCTCTGCTCTTGGGGATAGCCTCTCTGCCATCCAACCTCTGAGGGGTTTACTTTCCACTCTTAATGTTCTGCTAGATTGCAAGGTCTTTAAGGCAAGGGAAATCAGGTTGCATAAAGACCAAACTGAGATCAGGATGATCTCTCCATTCAGATGCATCTTTTTCAGTTCAGACACCAGTTATTTCTATTGCTTTAAATTTAACGTTTTTTTTACGCGGGAAACCAATAGCAATGCTTATACACAGTGGGGAACAGTTGCTCAAACATCTCCCACTTCACTTTTACTCCAGAAGTGCATAGCATCAAGTGAAGCAGCATGATATATTTTGCATGATTTGAGGTATTTTGCCCATTGTTAACCTAATTAACGAATCACTGAAAGCCAGTTAACACACTGTGTCCCAGGACATGTTCCATGTTTGTCCTTTCAGGTCCCCTGCAGTGTTTTTTTTTTTTTTTCCTTTTTCTTCTTTTCACTTTTCTTTTCCAATCGGCTGGACTCTTTCCTTCATCCTAGTTCGGGCGCCAATTACCAGGATTGCTCCTGGGCAGGGCGAGGAATTTATTCAGCCCTTTGCTCTCTAGCTATATAACTGTATCTATCTTGTTTGGGGGAGTGAAACAGTTAAAAGAACACTGCCCCAAGGCTTTTTCATGGAGGCCTTCGCCAGGTGCTCCAGGCCTGGTGTCCTTGATGTTCTGCTAAGTCCCACTTCGAGCTTGCTCTATTTTCTGTCCCCAACATATGAACCTATTTTCTTTATTTTCCCATAGCTGATGTTTTATACTACATCAAAGTATTTTTATACGGTGAACCATTCTTGCATATCTGTAATAAATTTAATTTTACTATGATGTATATATTTCTATTTCATATTAATTCAGTTTGCCAAGATTTTATTGAGGATATGTGTGCATATATTCCTCAGTGAAAGTAGTCTATAATTTTATTTGTTATGTCTTAACTCTATATTTATCAAGGTAAATTCAATTTGCAAAATAATGTAAGTCCATGTATATAGGTTCACCATTCCTCCAATAGATAATACCCTGGCCGATACCAAGTTACCAAAAGTTCTTCACCACTGTTAATTGGACTCCACCATTTGTATTTTACAGGTGTATGTATATGAAGGTATATATTTTGACTGAAAAAAATTTATACACATTCTGTATTTTGCCTCTTTACTTTGTCATTGACAATGTCCTGAATCTCCTTATAAGACATTAGAGCTATAAATAATGATACTGTCATTTCTAATTTATTTATGAAAATGCACACAATTTTATAAGATGGAATTACATCTACTCAAGATCATTATCATTATTTTATTATTTTTAAAAAAATTTTGCTTGTCTCCCTACTCCAAATTTCTACCCTCATCAATTATCACTACATCTTACCTCCTCTCTTTAAACCATTAATCAACAACCTACCACTTATTTCATATTTTTCTACAGGATTCACTTTACACATCACATTTTTAGACCACACACACACACACACACACACACACACACACACACACACGCACGCAGAGTATGGAGGGAGGTGTGCAGTGAATTTTTGTTAGTGCTTTGTTTAAAGACAGTGAAATAATACATTTCTGTATCCTAGTCAGCAATAGATGTTGCAGCTTTTTCTTTTGCCTTTCTAGTGGCTACAAATGATACCTTTTATCACTGATACTTTAATTTTAATTTATCTCACTTCTAGTGAGTTTGAACATTCTTTGAATGTTTCTTGGTTTCTTAAATTTGATGTTTTGAGAATCATGCCTTTGTATCCTTTTTATTCAATTTTTTAATGAGTTTTTGTGAATTTATAAAACTATTTGATAATATCAATTTTCACCTCTTTCTTTATTTTCTTCAATTTTTACATATCTTTTTTTTATTTTCCATGGTTTATTTTGTGCAAAAATTTTAAATATTCCTATAGTCAAATAGATCTTTGTTGTATTTTATTGATTCTAGGATTTTTATGTTGGCAAAAATTGTCTTCTCTGTGAAGTATTTTTCAATAAGGGCTAAAACAAAATTTATTCCTTAGTAAATAATAATTGTCATCAACTCCCACACTCTGAGCATTATTTTAATTGAAATCCTATTGTATTGAAATGTATTAACAAAGGTGGTGTCCTAATCTCTCCTAAATGAAATAAATGAGTATTTGAAAATAAGAAGTATCATAAAGTTTATATAATCTAGTGACTACTACCCACAGTTTTGGAGTCAGATAGTTTTGATTTGAGTCTTTGCCATTTACTAGAAGGATAACTTTGGAAACTATCTACATTATTTGGAAAATAATGTTCAAAATGGGACATTAAGGGGTTCTGTCTTATAGGAAATTAAAGCATATAAACTGCTTGCATCTGATATTATATTTTTATATATGTGGAATCCTATTCCTTTTAATATTACTCAAACAATGACACATGTAGATTATAATCACATTCAGGTTACATAAGCACAAGGTAAAATAAATTAATTTAGCCTAAAATGCTCAAGTCAATAAATAAACCTATCAATATTTTAATTGTTCATAACCAAATGAGATTATCTGGTATATGTCTCTGTGTGACTTTTTCACTTAGCATAATGCCCTCAAGCTCCATTCATGTTGTCACAAATTACAAGGTTTCATCTTTTATATAGCAGAGGAATATTGCATTATTTATATATACCACAAATTCTTTATCTAATCCTCCATTGATAGGAATTTAGGGAGTTTCTGTGTCTTGACTATTATAAATAGTGTGGAATGTAAAACTGATGATATGGTTTTAAATGAGTGTTTTTATATTATTCTGATATATACCTAGAAAGAATATGATGATTTCATAAGACATTTCTAATGCAATTTTTTGAGGAAACCCCATATTGTTTTCCAAATTGATTTCACCAGTTTATAGTCCCAAGTGTATGAGATTACTTTTATCTCTAAATCCTAACTGACGTGATTTTTCTAATATCTTTGATATTGGCCATTCTTACAAATGTGAAGTGGTTTCTCATTGTGTGTTTGATTTTCATTTAGCTAAAAGAGATAACGGATATTTTATGTGCCTGTTGGTCATATGTTATCTACTTTGGAAATTTGTTTATTCGTGTCTTATGTCTATTTTATAATAGTTGGCTGTTTTTGAGGTATATATGTTATTTATAGACTTTGGAGATTAATCCCTCCTACAACAAATGGTGTGTAAGTAAACAAAATCAATAAACTAAAAAACCACAACAAAATACACTTAAACTCTGAAATCAGTACTATGGTTATCTAAGTGAGTGGGAGGGGAAAAATGATAAAGGTAAATGCTTCTGAGTACAGACACATATAGACTGATGAAGGTATGAATCTGTTTTTCTGAAATATATAGTTGCAGACAAATGAAACAGCAATAAAAAATAAAATATATTAATCATTCTCTCCTTAGTAAAATCAGTTAATAGATATTCTATTTCATATTCTCTCAAGTATTGCCATTTACTAAGTGCTTACCACCTACATGGCATTGTACTCAATATTAGGCATTTGATTATCTTATGTCAATTTCTATAGTTAAGTAGGATTCAAAAGCAGGTAAATCAAATAATTAGAAATCCAAAGAAGATTTCAATGTGATTCATTGCTCCTATTCAAAGAAATTATGTTGTTTATATGAAATAATAATGTGCCACAAAATACTTATTCTACCTGGAATCAGCAAAAGCAAGTTAAAGTTAAACATATCAGAACTGTAGGACTGTCTGGCCTGGTTCAATTTATATTTTTTCTTAAAGCACATGTTGTTTCATGACAAAATAATACATGTAAATCCTTTCTCTGTTCTGAAATTGAAAATTTCAAATTGAAATTCAAAATTAGGAATTTATTTAGATGAAACTGATGTGGACAGGATTATAGAAGTGTTTGATATTTTCTAAAGGCGCCTGAAAGAGGTAGATCATATTTTTTTCATAATTGAGAGAGAATAGGAATGAAAAACCCCAAATGAGGTAACAGAAGTGATTGAACTACTAGACACAACAAATAATGATAGCGTTCAATAAAATCCTTCTTAGAAATGAATGGAAAAAAATTAATGTCACTATTTTCTAGGTAGTTTTCATCTTAAACTAGCATTATTTAATTTGATCTACTTTTAAAAAATACCGTTGTTTTAATTTAATACAATCTTTGTGAATTTGATAAGATATTAAAACACCAATATAATGTAATGATCCAGACAAAAAAAAAAGGAATATATTACTGTTTTTTCTGTCTTGTTTGACTTTTAATTTTCCAGTTACTTACATATCACAAAACATTATATTTATATAGTTGCTTCTCAGCTTTACACAATTTGCATTAGTTTTATTGCATACTGGATGAAAATTTAATTCATGTGCATCATGCCCTCTCCTTTTGTACTAGCATGATTATATCTTTGTTTTTAGTTCCTCTATTAATTACCTCCTTATTCTTGGATAACTTATTTTCTAATGATTCTACTCTTTTTTCAGGTCCTTTTTCTGTCCTTTTTCTCTTGGTATTTTTAAAGTGCACTTTTAACTGTTCCTTTTCATTAAATGTTATGGCTTTGCATCCATACCTGTTCCCTTGTGTACTCTTGTTCACATAGGCGTTGTGTGTCCTCTATTCCCTGATTTTCTACTACTCTGGTTTCTTTATTCCCATTTGATTGATATCTATCTAATTCCATTTTGTAATATTTTCTTCCTCCTGTCATGGGGGAGTGACTATGGAACTCAGTTCTGGAAGCACTGGAGGCTAGTAGAGAAACCAAGAGGTATGTGTGGACCAATGGATCAATGGGTCACCCAGTCTGGTCTTAGCTTTGACATGACTGAAATGAAAGCCTAGGCTCAGGAGGGATTAGAAAACTCACCAGCCCCAGTTAATTTCCATCTGTCACTTTCCCAGTACTTTCTAGTGCCATGAGTTAAGTTCTTGAGTCAAATCCCCTGCAGGAATTTCAGGATACACTAAAAGCATAAATGAGGAAGATAAGTTTAAATTAGGGAAAAACAAAACACTTTCAAAAGAGAGTTGATCTTTCTCTTGAAAAGAAAAAGGAGAAGAGTAAGTAGGTCACTTGATGACCCCCAACTTTATATATGCCAGTTACCAGGGGAAATATCTATTTATTCTCATATTTACCTATTCTGTTGAATTACAATTTCAAAGTTGGGAAGAACCAAGTTGTTTTTTTAACTTTCCAAAAATATATTGTCTTTCTCCTTTTTGCTGATTGCCTCCCACTGTATATCTGATGCCATTAAGATATTTTTGTTTGATGTCCACCTGTCTGTCAGTTCCCTGAGTTCAAGTAGCTAAGGTTCTATTTTATTGTATTTACCACTCTAGCCACTTATTACATTTTATAGCCTCTTTTCTGACCCTACCACTATATCTAACTCAAAGTTGTTTTGTATGGGTCAGCTATTGGACTTCTAGTGTTCTATATTCTGTCCTTGGGTGTACCATGGCTTCTGCTTACAGTTCTTTGTATATATTTCCAAATCTGCATCCCCAGAATATTTATTACCTTTGTTCTTATCTACCATTCTTATATTCAACCAATTACCCTATTTCAGTGGACAGGGAGAGCAGCAGTGCTTTTGTGAATTGAATTATGTAATTTGAAAATGAGGATTATAGTACCAAACTTATTAACAAGAACACATTGTCTTTAAGTTCAATGAGAGAATATAAAAGTGCTGTGTAAATGCTAAATTACTATACAAATCTAAGACTGTATTACTGATATTGTTGTCTTCATATATTTTTCTGCCATTGGTTTCTTATCCTGCACATCTCTTCTTCAAAGCTTATTTCTCTTAAGACAGTAATACACTCATATGATTGTCTATTTGTTTAGTTGAAGTTAATATTGTCTTCCAACCAAACTGAAACAATTTCAAGGTCCCAGAATATTGTTTGACAGATGTAAAACAGTTAATAAATATTTTCACTCAGTAACTGAAATTTTGCCAGAGCAAGCCATGATCATGTTATTTTTAAGCTGAAATGTCGTAATTAGAATAATTTGTCATCAAGATAAAGGGAGTTAATTGTATAGTGATGGAAAAATGAGAAAATAGTTTAAACATACTATATCAGATATAAATTTGCTATCATGTATACCTAAAGCTTAGTTAATGTCAAAATGCAACATTCCTTCAATAAAATAAATATAAATATAAATATACGAATAATTTGTGGCATGCAGTAAAATCATTCATCTTCATTCCTTTGCTTTATCTGTCAACAAATGTTTCTTAGAAAGTATTATATCTGAAACACTAAACTCAACAGCTTAGATACACAGATAAGCACTTATATCTATCATAGAACATAAACTGTTGCCACCCAAAATGAAAACACCTGCAGATTTTCTTTAAATCATCCTCTCTCTTGAAAAGAAACTTCACTGAGTGTAGGGACACTGAAAATATCACATAATCACTCAAGGTTTGCATTCTTCATATAATTTATTTCTGAAAGCCAGAAAGGTAGGCTTTCAGAAAAGTTTTTTTTTATTTCAACCAATAAGTTGAAAATACTGAATAAATTGGACTAGAAAATTACCCTGTTGATCCTTGTTTTCCTATAAAAATTTGGAGAAAATACCACACTTAATAAAGTCAAGACATGCTATCTTTAACAATCAAGAATAAGATTTGGGAATAAGATTTGATTACTTATTTGTCTTGCACAAGCCCTATTGTATCCTGACTGAAATAACAAATATCTGAACACTTATCAACTACATTGTTAATATTTTGGTCTCAGACACCCAATTATTTTCTGTATTGCTACAGAATTGTCCTAAGAGATCTTCCTGCTTTAAACCTTTCCACTCTGTATTTTAAACACTTCAGAATGTTGTTTTTGAAATGTACATCATGCTGTGTCATATTTCTACTTAAAAATAGCAATGATGATCATACGGCACCTCTTGGGAATCATTGAAATATTCAGCATCTTGACCGTGGCTGTGGTTTGACAATTGCACATATCTGTCAAAACTCTTTAAATGGATCCAAGCTATTAAATAGCAACTCACTTATTTTATATATATTTATAATAAGCATAATTAAAATAAACCTAAGAGAAACAAACTAACTTACAAAATAAAAATGAATGCTTGAACTACAGAGAAGACGGTGACCTCGTATGTGTGAGATTCAGATCCTCCCCACAGAGAAACTAGGAATTAACTTATTCCCCAACAACAAACACTGAGGAAAAGCAGGTGCAGAAGTTACACAGCTTTTGCGGCAACAAAGGGTAAGTGAAAACATTCAGGTTCAACGCTACATTGTAGATTTGGAACTTGGGATTCCAGCCATTGTGGGTATGTTTGAACCACAGGAAGAGATAGGACTCCTGGAGAATCACTCCAAAAGCAACAAAAAGCCCCCGCAGTGGGTCTGGGACACAGAGGCAGGGAAGAAGGTTTTGATGCAGGACAGAAGGAGAACAAGTGCCCCGGAGTCTCAGCTGGAACACTTGCAGTGAAATTACACTGCATTACATAACCAGAAGGCTACTAGAATTCCCCTCATGTGACTGTATTGCACCAGTCTCAGGATTCACCCACCAGCTATCTTGCTCACTGGATATGCCACCCCAAGGATTAAAGGAAGAAGGTACAGAAGGAACAAACTCATAAGGCTGCCTGTTAGTACTACCCCTTCAATGGAGGCAGAGTTGCAACCTGATTGCCAATTGTGGACCATCAACAAGTTGCTCACCCTACACAATGCCATCACTGCAAGGAAGCAGAACCCACATAATTATAAACAGAATACAAAACAGAGTAAAAACACAGAAAAATATATGCAAAATGATGGATTCAACCAAAATCCCAGGGAAAATCTGAATATAGCAAACATATGCAGACTACCTGAGGATCAATTTAGGTTAACAGTGATAAGCTTATTCATAATATGGGTGAAGTCTCTAATAGAATCAGTGAGCTAGAAGACAGGGCAGAGCAATTCACTCAAGGAAACTAGCAAATAGCTAAATGATGCAAAGAAATAAGACAGTATTCAAAACTTATGGGATAACATCAAAAGAAACAACATTGGAATAATAGGAGTCCCAGAAGAAGAGAAAGGGGAAAAGAAACTGTATTTGAGGAAAGAATAGCTGAGAACTTCCTTAAACTGAAAAATGAAGCAGGCCTCCAGTCCCAGGAAGCTCAGAGTTCCTAATAAAAGAAAACAAAAAGACCTACACCTAGACACATTGTGATAAAAATGTCAAAAATACAAAATAAATAACCTTAAAATCAGCTAGAGGAAAAATGAATCATACAAATTACTCCCCATAAGATTGTCAGCAGATTTCTCAACTGAAATTCAATGCACCATAAGGAAATGACATGATATAGTCAAAGAACTAAAAGAAAAAGATTTTCTACCTAGGATACTATACCCTGCGAGATTATCATTCAGACTTGAAGTAATATATAAAGCTTTTCTGATAAGCAAAACTTAAAGAAATTAATAACCATGAAAACAACTCTATAAAAATATTAATGGATACTCTATAAAGTGTAATGACACCTCACTTTACAAAAGTAAGACAGCAAATATAAAAAGTACGGAGAAGAGAATAAAAATGTGAGTGTTAAGAATGAGTGTAAGACTAATCTGCACTTAAACAAAATAGCAAATAAATAAATAATTTTAATAATAACTTCAGGGTAACCTCAAAATACATCTTGAGGGAAAAAGAAAAGAAAACAAGCAAAAGGAAAATAATGAAAATATAACTATACCCAACCCTCCTAAGAAAAGAAAGAGATGAACAAAGGCAAATTCTGGAAAATCATAAAGATAGTGCAAAATGACAATAAATGACTACGTATCAATGATCACCCTAAACACTAATGGCCTGAACTATCAAGTCAGATAACACAGAGTGGCAGAATAGATTCAAAAGAATTGTCTAATCTTGTACTACATTCTGGAAAACTACTTTCTTTCAAAAGATAGACAAATGCTCAAAGTCAATGGTTGGAAGACAGTCCTACAGTAGAATGGCAACCACAAAAAAGCAGGAACAATTATACTTAGATCAGATAAAATAAATTTCCAAGTAAAAAGTGTAACAAAAGACAGAGATGGACATTAGATAATGATTTAAGGGTCAATCCAGCAAGAAGACATGTTTATTAACATATGTACTGAAAGAAGGAGCATCAAAATATATTAAACAAGCATTATTAGAACTGAAGAGACATTGACAACAACACAATAATAGTAAGACACTTCAACACACCACATAAAACAATGGAGATCATGAAGAAAATTATCAGGACAATAGCTGCTTTAAATGATATTTGGAATTATTAGGTCTAATAGATATATACTGAGCAATTCATCCAATGACTATAGATTTCACTTTCTTCTCAAATGTGCATAGAACATGCTCATGGATAGATCATATGTTGGGACACAAAACATGTCTGAACAGATTTACAAAGAGTGAAATCATACGAAACATTCAAACATCATCTTTTGTCACAGTGGCTTAAAACTAGAAATCAATAGCCACAAGAAAGTTGGAAGATACCAAATTAATTAGGAACTAAGCATTATGTTTCTGAATGATCTTGGATAAAAGAAGAAATCAAAGAGAAACTAAAATATGTAGAGAGAAATGAGAATGATGATACAAGGTATCAGAATCTATGGGGTGCAGCAAAAGAAGTACAAAGAGTAATGTTCACTGCAATCCAGGTCCACCTCAAGAAACAAAAAAAAATCACAAATAAACAATCCAACACTACGCTTAAAAAAACTAGTGAAGGAAAAACTACCAAAGCCCCAAATCAGTAGAATAAAGGAAATAGTCAATATTTGAACAGAAATGAATGAAATAAAATAAAGAGTACAATCCAGAATGTCAATGAAACCAACAGTTGTTTCTCTGAAAAAATAAATGAAATTAATAAACTATTGTCTAGACTCACAAAGAAAAGAGAAAAATCTCTCATAGCTAGAATCAGAAATGAAAGGGAAGAATTTACAAGAGATACCACAGAAATACAAAACGTCATAAGTGACTACTACGAACATCTCTATACCAACAAAATGGACAAATTTGATGACATGGACAGATTTTTAGAAAAATACTGTGTACCATGATTAAATCCAGAGGAACTGGAAAACCTGAACAGAACAATCACAAGCAAAGGACTTGAAGAGGTAATCAAAAGTCTCCCCAAAATAAAGCCCAGGACCAGATTGCTTTTCTAATTAGTTTTACCAAAACTTCAGATGAGAATTGATTTCTACTACTCTCAAACTCTTTTACAACATGAAATAAAAAGGATCACTCCCAAATAATTTTTATGAAGTCAACATAACAATAATATCAAAATTGATATAGACATTACCAAGAAAGTAAATCACAGACTAATATCTCTAATGAATATAGATGCAAAAATTCTCAACAGAATATTAGCAAACTGAATCCAAAAATGAATCAAAAATATCATCCAACATGACTAAGTGAAATTTATCCCAGGATGGCAAAACTGGTTCACATATGTAAATCCGTTAATGTAATACACCATATCAACAAGAACAAGAAGAAAAACCACATGATCATATCAACAGACACAGATAAAGCTTTTGACATGATCCAACACCCATTTATGATTAAAAAATCCTGCAAAATGGGCATTGAAGGTACATGACTCAACACATAAATGCCATATACAGCACACCCACAGCCAACATCACAGTCAATGGTAAAAAATCGAAAGAATTCCTTCTAAGATCAGGAACTACACAAGGCTGTCCACTCTCACCACTATTTGACATCATAAATTGTGGTCTTACTCAGAGCAAGCAATTAGGCAAGAAAAAGAAATAAAAAGAATGTAAATTGGAAATAAGTAAGTAAAACTATCAATATTTGCAGATGATTTGTTACAAATATATATTCAAAACCAAAAAAATTCTGCAAAAAGCTACTAGAACTCATAAACAAATACAGTAAAGCAACAGGCTGAAAAATCAATGCACAAAATTCTGTTGCATTTTTATACACAGACAACATGCTAGAAGGCAATGAAATCAAGGAAAACATGCTATTTAAAATAGAAGTAAAAATAATCAAATATTTTGGAATAAATTTTGCAAAAGAAGTGATAGACCTGTAAAATGAAAGCCACAAGTCCTTATTTAAAGAAATAGAGGAGGATACAAGGAGATTGAAAGACATCCCCTGTTCATGGTTAGGAAGAATAAACATCATTTAAGTGGTCATCCTACCTAAAGCAATGCATAGATTTATTTCAATCCCCATTAAAATTCCACAGGATTATTTCCAGGAAATAGAAAAGTATATTAAAATTTGTGTGAAAATACAAAAGACCCTGGATAGCCAAAGCAATTATGAGAAAAAGAACAGAGCTGGAGTGATAACACTCACAGATACTGAGCTATAATACAAAGCAATAGTGATTAAAATGATATGACACTGGACTAATAGCAGAGGCACAGATCAGTAGAATAGAACAGAGTCACTAGAAACTGACCCACTCACATTTAGTCAATTAATCTATGATAAAGGGACCAAAAGCATTCGAGCAAAAGCCTCTTCAATAAATTATGTTGGGAAAACTGAATGTTACATGCAAAAGAATGAAGTTAGAACACTCTCTAACACCATTCACAAAAAATTAATTCAAAATGGTCTTACAGAGTTGGACATAAGCTCTAAAACCATAAAATTATTGAAACACAACATATCAAAATCATTCCCTGACATAAGTCCTAGAGAGGTCTTTGGAGACTCAACTCCAGCATTGAGAGAAACAAAACAAAAAAACAACTGGACTACAACAAACTAAAAAGATCTTCACACCAAAACAAAAGTCAACCTAATAATTGGAAGATGATATTTGCACACCATATTTCTGAAAAGGGCTTAATTTCTAAAATATACAAAAAAACTCATAAGAGTCAGTAGAGGCAATCCAATAAAAAATAAGAAAAGGAATTGGAAAGACATTTTCAGAGAGAATGTACAAATGGCCAACAGGCACATAAAAAGATATTCCTACCCCCTGGCTACCTGGGAAATGCAAATATAAACAACAATGTGATATCCCCATATACCTGAGAAGCTGGCTATTATCCAAAAGTCCAGAAACAACAAATATTGGCAAGGATGTGGAGAAAATAAAACACTTCTACGTTGTTGGTGAGGGTGCAAACTGGTGCAACATCTATGGAAAGCCTCAAAAATTTGAATGTGAAATTCCATATGAACCTGCCATCCCACTTTGGGGTGTCTTCACAAGAGATACAAAAACACTATTTACAGAGACTTATGCACCCCCATGTTTATTGCAGCCCTATTCACAATAGCTATGAACTGGTAACTACCTTAAGTGCCCAATGTGAGACTGAGTAAAGATGTGATATATATACACAATGGATTACTACACAGCCAATAGAAGAGATGAAACTGTCATTTGAATCAACATGGGTGGAATTCAAGGGGATTATGCTAAGTGATACAAGTCAAAAGAAGGAAGATACCAAATGATCTCACCCATATGTGGAATGTGAATATAAAAAGAAAACAATAAAGGAAGAGATGCAATAAAACCAAACCTTGGACTGTTACATCAGAACTGAGTTACCAATAAGGAATGGGACAGGGAGGGGGAAGGGAACAAGTGCTGGAGGAGTTCACTGGACAATGGTGAAGATTTGGTGATTTGATGGAGCTCAGGGTGTGTTGACATCTATAAGTAGAAATAGGGAAAATGCACATATTGGAACATATATATAGGAGTTTATTTTGATGTTTAAAATCAAAGTTACTAAAATAAAAAAAATAATGCTTCATCATTTCATGGAGAATAAATATCAAAATGCTTACAGTTGTCAACAAGGTACTAATTAATCTATCTTACTTTATTCTCTGATCTTGTTTTGTTCCTCTTTATCATTCTGATCCTGTAACACTGGTTTCTTCATGTAGCTATAACATTTAAGGAATATTATTTAGGGGTTTTCACTGGTCTTTCCCATTATTTAGAATTTCTTCCACAGATTTCAACATGTCTAATTCCTTCCTTCAAATATTTATTGCATTGTCAGTTTCTCAATGAGGTTAATATGACTACACTTTCGAAAACTGCAAAAATCCCCATTCCCTTGAGTTTAATCTTTATCTTATTACTTGTGTTTTTTTCATAGAATTTGATACCTTCTACTCTGTAATTTATCATGTTTATTGTGTTTATACTCTGGTAGAACATAAGCTCTTAGAGGACAAAAACTTGTTATTGTTAATATATACACTAAATACACAAGACAGTGGCTGTCATTAAATATTTATTGAATGAGTACATTAATGTGGAATCTATTTGGAAAAATAGAAAGAATAAAATAAAAATGTCAGTTATTTTGAAGAATCCAAGTGATATTGGATTGTGTGAATTTAATTATTTCCTGTTCATGAATTTATGTACTCATTGAAAAAAGAATAAAGAAAGAAATATTTGAATTTTGTCATGAAAGACGAACAAGATTTTTACAGGAAAATAAAGTGGGTGAGTTTCTAGCCTAGAACGCCAAAGTAGATAATAGCAGTGCTAAACTGTTAAATTTCTTCATGAGATGGCGTTTAAGAATGTGATGGAAATAAAAGGTTGTAATCTTGTTTAAAAGAGAAAATTGTGGAATCAAAATAAATGTATAAAATTAGGAGAATGTTTACTAATATATAAAACATAATGATATGCATTCCTTGAAATACTAATTATGAAACCTTAAGAATTAGAAGGAAAAGTTTTTACTCTAATGTTAACAAGAAATCAAGAAAAACTATGAGATAGGAACTAAGAAAAAAACTACTTGTTTGGAATGGAGTAGACAGTAATGTACAAATATAAAAATATTTGCATTATTGTGTTAAGATTAGAAATGACCATCAGTTGCTTTAAATATAGCTTGATGTTTTATATTAGATTAAGAATTTACAGAATCTATTCAATTAGAATAGTCTGAGACTTTAGTCATAAAGTTGCATTTTTAGGACTAGTTTTCTACACAAATGCAGATAATTAGAATGGCATTCAGTAAGGTCATCTCTCAGTGAACATTAAGGCAACCCATGGAAGATGTTTAACATGCACACTGCCAACTTCATCTCAGTTTTGATTTGGTTGATCTGGAATGGAGTACAAGGATTTAAATTATAATTAATACTTTCACATAGGAGATTCTGTGTTTCAGTGTGCCCTTTACACTATTTGTAATTGGTAGATAAAGAAAATTTTACCTTTTATATTAGTTTTTTTTTTACTTTATTCCTCAGCCTGAAGCAAACTGGATTGGCAAACTGCTTTAAAGAACAACTGAGCACTTGGTTTCACAGAATGACCTTACCACAGTACACGCTAGCTACTCTCAAATGAGCATTTCTACTTCTGTGGAACTGTAACAAATAAAATTCAAGTCTTCAATAAGGAGCATGAAATTTTTTGGCATATAGTTTTTAGAGTTGATTTATATAGGTGTGTGCATTATTTATTATGTCTGAATGACTCAGACCAAATACTGCAACATTTTATGCCAAGTTCTAAACTTTACTTGAGAACCCATTTCTGAGTTTAGGTGAAAACTTAAAAACTTAAAAATATTCCTTTAGATTCCTTAAAAATATTCCTTTAGTTTTTGCATTGCTTTATGTATTAAGGAAATGTAAACAGATAATGGAATGAAGAAACAAGATCTTTCACATCTATAAAAGAAAGAGCTATAGCTGTAGTAGTATTCACCTCAAATATGTATACAGAGATTTGTAAATATAATAATTTACCTTTGGACATTCTTGTTTAGTTTGTTATTTTATATGATGGGAAACCAGAAGAATAATACTCATTTTTTATTATTTTGCATATTTCCTTGAATATGTATGTCACATTCTTTCCGAAGAACAAGATAGGTGTGTGGAAGGAAAGATTACACAGATAGATGAAAGATATTATGGTAGAGAGATGGATGATTTTCTTAGCTTATTTTGACTGCTATAACAAAAAATTTAATAAACAGATGTAGCTTATATAAAACAGAAATATATTATTCAGAACTCTGAAGGGTAGTGAGTCTCTTGAGATGTCCCTTTCTGGTTCAAAGCTTCTCACTGTATCCTTACATGATGGAATGGAAATAATAATTTCTGTGAGATTGCTTTCATAAAATCATTCTATTTATGTAGGTGCAACCCTGCCAACCCTGCTAGACTCTAACCTAATAAAATCACATTGAATATTGAGATTACAACATGTCACATAGGGACACACAAACATTTTATTTTTAGCAATGATATACAGGTAATTTTATACAAAATATAAATGTGGATATCTTCTCCACATTGCATAGTCTGACTTCTACCTTTTGTTATCATCTTTATTTCCACTTGCTCTCAAAAATTTCAAGATTTCAGATCCAAATCTAATAGAGATATTTATTGTTAACTTATTTGATAACCTTATACAACACACATAGCAAAATGATTTTTTGTTGCACATTTTACGTAGGAAGCTTATAAGCCATCCACATTATATATATATATATGTATATTATACAAATATTATGGATATAATTAAATGACTGACTTACTATATAACAGTACTTCTCCACAAAAAATGTGATGTGCATGTGAAAAAGAATGTGGAAATTCTCTATGCAATAATATTGAAGTATCTCATACATACATATATATACATTCTTGAAGGATACAAAATTTAAAAATAAAAGTGATTACCTACAACAGAAAACTGGTGTTCGAAAAAATGAATAGATGAGGGACAGGAATAAAGTTTAGGCCCAATACTGATATTTAGTAAGTATGCACAGATAGAGCTGTCACTGCAGTTAATAAAATACTTTCAGGACAGCTGGCAATATACAACTACACTATAGACTCTCCACCATAAGTTTTGCTTTTGGAATCTACCCTGCAACATCAGAGACCATCTAGAAATAAAAAATCTTGAAGATGTGATATGGGACCAAGATGACAACATACCTTGCTTTGCTTCCAATAGGAAAAATAAAAATCAATCAAGAATGAGACACCCATGAAAAAAATCTCACAACAAGGTGACAATGAGGCAACCACTGTACCTGAGAGATCAATACACTCTGCATTAAAGAGGATGTCAAGGAAAAAGAGATTTCTGTGATAGAAGGTGGCTATTCAGAGATTCTTTACAGGGCGAGGGGAAGAATTCAGAGGACCAAGAAAGCAAAGCAATCAAACCAGTCAGGGACCTGAGGAGGAAAGAAGAGACAGTGTGGCATCAGACACCCTTGTAGCCGGTAAAGCACAAGTGGAGACGATAAGGTATTCCACGTGGGCAAAAACTCTGGCAAGAAGGACAACAGAAAAATTGTTCTAGGCTACTCTCTGTATCAAAGCCTATAGCATGCATGTTCATGACTGGAAGTACACCAGTAAAGGATAGACTGCCTAGACTCAGAATTGGAATATCAGAATGTTAACAACTGTGATACTCACACAAACCATTGTCCCTCCTACACACACAATAGCTTGACGTAACAATGTTGGTTTGCTGGTCCAAGATCCTACGGCAGCTGACAAGAGTCAAAAAATAAAATAAAGCATAGAATTACCTTTTGGAAAAATAAAACATAAGCAGCTCAATTATAAATTGGTGATTCAGATTCTTAATGGAAAAACAAAATGTTGCAGGATCACCTGAGTCATTATTATAACATAACAAGGAGGAAAACAAAACCTCTCCAGAAAACAATATCATGTCTTTTTTAATATGTACAGTATTCAAAATAGTTATCACAAAGAATCTCGAATACGTATTAGAAAACTCAGTAAACAACTCAAAGAAGGTAAGAAAATGAATAAAAGCAGTCAAAATATGCAAAAAGTCATAAAATCAGATTAATGAGCTCAAAATATTTAATGAGCAAAAAAGAAAAAATTCAGTATTTAAATAATTAACAGAAACTCAGAATGTGAAGAACTCAAAGAATGAGATCAAGAGTACTATAGAAAGCTATGAAAATAGAATAAGACTATTGGAGGAATACATCAATAGTATCAAAGATAAAAGCCTAGAAATGAACCAGAGGAATTAGATGGCAAAAAGATAGAAATTAAATATATATATATTTAATATAAAATGTTATGAGAGATATTTGACTTCAATAGAAAAGGTTGCATAAATATTATGGGCATCATAAAATTAAGAGACAATGAAATGGCTTACTCAAAGTAATAATAGCTTAAATATTCCACAAATTGTACAAGGAACTGAATATAAAAGTTCATGAATATAACTGAACACAGTTATCTAAATGCAAAGAGACACCAAGACACATAGTAATGAAACTATTAACAAATAAAGAATATTAAAGGTAGCTGGGGGGTTGGGAGAAGAAGGCAATATAGAAAAAATACTCTCATTAGGCGTTATCAGACTTCTTAACAGAAACACCAAAGGCTAGGGGAGAGTGTTATGATGCATTCAAAATACTTAGATATTAAAAAGACTTCCAGCCAAAAACAAAATAATATATAAAATTCTATTTCAGATATGAAGGGGAAATAATTTTCAAGACAATAGCTGGAGGGTTTAACTACAACTAGACCAATCTTACAAAACTGTTGAAAGAATTTTTAACTAAAGTTTAAAGTTCAGAAAAGTAAAGCAATACACAATATCATAAAAAAGACAAATTTGCTTAAGATCTCATATATTAATACTCACCCTGGTGTAAGTACATTGAACTTACTAACCAAAAGGTACAAAGTGGCTGGAGCAAGGGATTAAAAATATCAAAGAACACTACTACATACTATCTATAAGAGACTCAAGCTATGGAAACATACACGAATTTAAAGTTTAGAAGTGGAAAATGTTACTCCAAGTTAATGAAAACTCTTCTTTTAAAAACACTTATTCCTATCTTCATTTAGTTGTTCGAACTAGTTCCACCCTGCCTGCCCGTTCCCGCCCCAGACTCAGGCCTCCCCAGACCCAGGCCTCGAACCCTTGGGTTTGTGGCCTAAACTCCTTCAGAGGTGAAACTGTTGCTTTACCAGGGTGTGCCATCAATGAAAACACTTAAAGGCAAGAGTCAAAATACTTATAACAATAAATGAGACTTCCGGACCAACAAAAAGGTAGCATGAAATGAGGGACATTATATATAGATAAATGGATAAATACAACAGGAAGATAAAATACTTATTTTAACATGAATGTATATATATACAATTAAATATCCAACATAGCAGCATCTAATTACGTAAAGAAAATAGTAACACACCTGAATAACCCTCTGTACTTTAGAGACCAACATAAACTGCATTAGGAATGATGTCAATGATATTCACAGATTGAGATTGCTATAAAGAAAGTTGGGTACAGAAAGAAATTTTACAGAGGAAGTGGTGGCTTTCAGTTGCCCTAGAAGGTAGGACATCAGCCCAGACAAGGACCCCAGGAAGGAGAGAGCAGAGATGTTATATTGGTAGATGTCCTTGGACCAGGTAAAACACAAAGAGGAGTACCTGGAGTTCTCATTTGTTGTCATTTGTACCGATGCTATACAAAATTAATTTATTGCAAAGTAATCAAGAGTATATATTTATGAAACAAATATTTCTTCAATAAATGGTGCTAGGTAAACTTTATAGACACATGCAAAATGTTGAAATTAGATAACTACCTAATTCTGTAAAAGATTGATTCAAAATGAATCAAAGATTTGGATGGAAGACTGTAAAATATAAAACAGAAGAAAACTTAGGTGATAGTCTTCATGGCATTGTTTCAGATTGTTTCAGAGATATTTTAGAGGGCTTGACTCTAAATGCAATGAAATAAAATGAAAAATAAACATGATATCTAACTAAAAAATCCGCCATACGGTTAAAGAAATCATCTCAAAAAATAAGACTGCAGAATGATTGGAGGAAGATATTTGTCCATAATACATCCGATGAGGGTTTAAATAAATATATAGAAAGATACATACATGCATACATGCATATGTACACATGTATCTATATATGTATATATGATGTGAGTAGCCACTTCCCCAAAGACAATATAAAGATGGCCAACTGACATATGAAAAAATGTTTACCTTCAGTTTTAATCAGAAAAATTAATATCAAAACTAATGAGATGTCACCTCACAATCCATGTTATGGGACCCTGAAGTGTGAAGAGCTCTCACACCACTTCAGATAGACTTCCAGATCCAGTTAAGGAATTCTTGGAAGGAAAATTATACCCAGGGCTATCCACACAAACAAGTATTCCCAATGCCTGCATCCCAAAATAACAGCTACCCCTCCATATCAGGTAACATCCTGAACCTAGCAACCATCTCTGACATGACTGACACGGAAAGTTATCTTTACTTTAAAAGCCATGAAAGGTCAAAAATATGAAATGAAACTAGAAAGCCACCTGCTAATAAAACAAAAACTAAGCAGCTCAGCAACAAATCTCTAATAGGAAAAAAAATAGCACAACATTTTTTAAAACCTCAGGGCATTATTGCATCACAAAGAGATGCACTTTACAAAAAAAAAACAATTTGACAACATGGAGGATTATATTATTCCAGTGGAAAAGAAGTTAAAGCACCAGCAATAAAAATGCAAATATATGAAACTCAGTAAAACTGATAAACAAAGTACAAGAAGACACAGCAAAACATGTCAAAGAACTCAAAAATAAAATTAGCAAGCAAAAGACAAAAATTGAAGGTTAAATAAGAGAGCTAATATATATTTAAGAGGTAAAAATACAATAAAGTAGAGCAAGAATACTATAGAAGTGACAGAAGCAGAATTTACCAAATGGAGAAGTGGATTAATGAGATGAAGTCTAGAAATGTAGAAATAAACCATGTAGAAAAAGAGAAATTAAATATAAAAGAGATGAAACACTAAAAGAGCAATCTGACTGGAAGGAAAACAATGTGCAAATAATGAGTATACCTGATGATGAGGAGAGAGAAGGGAACAGAATATATTCAAAGAAACAATAGCTGAAAATGTCCAAACATGGAGAAGGAAATGCTTATACAAACCAATGAATCTAACAGTACTCCTCTTCATCTAAATGCAAAAAAAGACAAACAAAGACATATGGTTTTGATACTACCAAATGTATAAGAAAAAGAAAGATTATTAATGGTGGAAATGGGGAAATAGTAAGTAATATATAAAGGTACTCTCATCTGGCAGAGTCAGAATTTTCATCAGAAACTCAATAGTTCAGTAGAAAGTGGAATTCAAAACTGCTATGCATGAAGACTATGGCCTGTAAAACTCTCTCAGATATTAGGAAGAAATAAAGAAATCACTGACAAAGAAAATCTGAATTAATTTTCTGGCATGACATCTCCCAGACAAGACATTCTGAAAGATTCTTTTTGATATAAATAAAAATTAGTAAGTTCACAAAAAAACTAGACAAGGCAATGAATAGAAGAAAAAAACAAGAAACAGAAGTCAAAATTTCAGGAGTGATATCTCATATCAATAATAACCCCAAATGTAAAAGGACTGAATTTACCAATCAAAAAAAACAGAGCTGCTGCAAAGAATAAAAAGCAATAACCAATTATATGAGGTCCAGCAGCTAATGATAACAAGGCACAGTCTATGATCTCATGCTGGGGAAAGCTGCAACCTGCTGGCTTGATCCCTGTAAGATAAGGAGAGTCCCTTGGTCTCCTGAAATCTACACACTATAGAACATGAGCATATATTGTAGAAAGCTTTGATCTATGAGAAACTGAGAGGTCCAGTGTGACTTGATTCCCAATGCCAGTTGAATATTACCAGACATATGCACTGAAGAGAGATACTACCAGCATGCCCAATGCAGATCAGCCATAGCCCTCACCCTCAACAACAGACAGAGAAGTCAAACAAAGGAAAAATCAAAGTTCCTACAAAAGAAATCAGTGGCTCGGGGCATGTGTACCATTTAAAGACCAAGGACCCAGATTCATGACTCAGGGTCAAAGTGAAAAGAATAAAGTAAAATTATTAATAAAGATGATTCATCCTTCTCTCCCTTTCTTCTTTCCTTAAAGTACATTTTAATTTCTCTCCCTTTCTTCCTTCCCCCTCCAGTATTACTGCACTTGTGCAGAACTATTGATGCTCAGTCTGCCTTTCAGACTGCCAGATACAGAGACAAGTCTACAGCACCTGGGAAGAATTGATAGTTGAATGGTTCTCAGCAAGGAGTATTCCATTCTTTGGCAGCTTCCACTCTCTTGGGGGTACCTCTAAACAGCTATGCTATTTGCTTGTTATTCACTAGAGCTTCCACTCCAAAACTCCAAAAATTTTGTTTTGCTATCCCTCTATTGGAACTCATCGCTTTGCTGTCACTAATCTCTGACCCTCTATCTTCTGTAGCCCTGCTGAGATGGTGGCTTCTTTGTGGACTGAGACCACACCCATGGGTCTCTCTTTTTCTCCCTTTTTTGTTCATGTCTGTGACTCTAGGGGAAACCACTGCCTTCTCTACCCTTACTTTGACCCTGCAGACTGGAATCACACTCCTCAATACAAGGCAAGTTCTAGAGCTTCAAAATCTTGCATAGTGTAGATATTACAAAGCAAAAGGAAGATCAACAACCCAGGTCACACTGTGCAATATGACACCCTAACAAAAGACCAATACACAAAAGAAATCTAACCCATAGAAATAGAATTCCAAAGAGACGGAAGAGGCAAATAAATACATGAAATGATGGACCAAAAGAAAAACTCAAGGGTGATACCTGAATAGAAGAGCATTGAATAAATTATATGATAAAGAATTTAAAGCAACAGTTTTAATAATACTTATGGAAATCAGGAAAACAAAAGGGAACAAAAAGAAAACCACAATAAAGAAAGAGAAAATATGATGCAGCACCTAACAGAATTCACAGGGTTAATAAATAGAGAGCTGAACTAAATAACAAAACAAAAAAGTTCAAGAATAAAATGAAAGAAGTCTCCGATTAAATCAGTGAGGTGACAATAAGGTAGTAGAGTGCACCCAAGAAGACTAGCAAAGAGAAAAGAGAATATTAAAAATGAAGATGGCATACAAGATTTATGAAATAATATTAAAAGGAACACATTTGCATTATAGGGGTTCCAGAAGAAGATAAAAGAAGGGGACAGAAATCATATTTAAAGAAATTATAGCTGAATTTTTCCCTAAGTTGAGGGAGGAAACATACCAGGAAGCTCAGAGTCCCAAAAACAAACAAACAGATATGAAGAAAAATAAAATGTCATTAAAATTGCATTCAATGTATCATATAAAGATAAAATATTAAAAACAGTTAAAGAAAAAAAAGCTATAATAAAGGAGCCCTCATAAATCGTCAGCAGATGTCTCAGGTGAAACTTCACAGGCCAGAGGAAAAGCAAGATATATAAAAATGTTGAAAGAAAAGGTTTTTCATCCAAAGATACTTTACCCTGCTATATTATCTCTAACTTGAAGGAGCAATAGCGTATTACCCACAAAGAAAAGTTGAAGGACTCAAATACCATGAAACTAGCCTCATAAGAAATAATAAAGGAAGTTTTGTAAATGAAAATAACCCTATGTAAAATCAATAAGATACAAAAAACATAAACTATGAGAAGAACAAAAATGTGGACTGTTATAATGAGAATAACACTAATTTGAATATAAATTAAAATAAATTATAAGTATAGAAACTTCTATGTAAACTCCAGACTAACCTCAAAACATAAACCCAGAAAAATACAAAGAAAATGAAAAGGGAAACCAATGGCAACATGAATGCTTTCAAATCTCCCAAGAGAAGAATAAAGGTACTATTTGCAACCAAACACAGAGAATAATTAACAATAAAGAGACACATCGATAATCACCCTAAATGTTAATAGATTGAAGGTACAGAGTATCCAAATAGATTAAAATCATAAATCAAATTTTGGCTGTATACACCAAACATTTCAAAGATAACATAGGTTCAAAGACAACGGTTGGAAGATAATACTACAATCAAATGGTAAACTAAAAAAAGCATGTATAGCTATCCTTAAATCTGATAAAACAGACTTTCGACTAAAGAAGATAAGAAGACAGGGATGGAGATTATATAGTGACTAAGGGTCAATTCAGTTATGACATAGCATTAATATATATGCATCAAATGGAGAATCAAAATATGCAAATAAATTAACAGAACTAAAGAGAGACATTAACAGCAATGCAGTAATAGTAGACTTCAACACTCACCTAAAAGTGGAGAGCTCAACCAGGGAGAAATTTAAAAGGGAAATAACAGCCTTAAAAGTTATACTAGAACAGATGAGTTTCATAGACATTTATTGAACACTTCATTCAACAGCTGCAGACTCACATGTATCTCAGGAAACATTCTCAAGGATATACTATTTGCTGGGAAACAAAATAAGACTCAAATTTATAAAAATTGGAATCAGCAAAGCAACTTTCTATATTACAATGGCATAATCCAGAAATCAACTAATAAAGACTCAAAAATTTTAAAAGATATAGATGATAATCAGTATGCTTCTGAATCAATACTGGGTAAAAGAAATCAAAAGAGAAACTGAACAAATGGAACAAATGTGAATAAAGACAGGAGCCACTAGAACTTGTGGGATGCATAAAAATTAGCACTAAGGGGGACGTTTATTACGATCCAGGTCTAAATCAAAAAACAAGAATTATCACAACACTCTAACTCTACATCTAAAACAACTAGTAAAATAAGAACAATTGAAGAACAAAAGTCAGTAGAAGGAATGAAAATGCAAAAAATCATTCAGAAATAAAAGGGGAGAAGTTATAGCAGACACCTTATAAATTTAAAGAATTATAAGAAACTATTATTAATAGCTATATGACAATGCATTTGACAACCTCAAGTACATGAACAGATTATTAGAAACATACAAGTTACTAATACTGAATCAGGAGGAAATGAAAAACCTGAAGAGATCTGTCATAAAAAAGGAAATTGAAGAAGCAATCAAATGTCCCCAAAAACTAAAGTCCAGGAAAAGATGTCTTTACTAGTAAATTTTACCAAGCATTAAGAGAAAAAATTAATGAATATCTTTTCCTCTCAAACATTTTTAAAAATTAAATAACAAAGAACACTTGGAAATAATTTCTATGAAGCCAGCATTACAGTGATACTAAAAGTCGACAAGGATATCACAAAGAAAATTGCATACCAATATCATTAATAAAGGTAAATATAAAAGTCTTCCACAAAATATTAGCAAACTGAATCCAATAATACATCAATTTATCATCCATCATAATCAGAGATTTATCCCTGGTGTACAAAGATGGCTCAACATAAGCAAATACATTAATTTATTAATATTTCACACCAACGAAAGCAAGGAATATGATATAATCATGTCAATAGATGCAGAGAATGGATTTTATAAAATTTAGCACCAAATTTTAATAAAAATCTACATAAATTGCAATAAACGGAGCTTTTGGTAACATAATATAGCCCATATAAGATAAACACACAGCCAATATCATGCTCAATGGTTGAAAAAAAACTGGAATCATTTCCTCTAAATTCAAGAATGAGATAAGGTTGTGCAATCTCATCATTGCTATTTAACATTACACTTGCGTTGCTAGTCAGAGAAATTGGGCATGAAAAAAATAAGAAGAAATATAGATAAAAGGAATCCAAATTAAACAAGAAAAAGTAAAACTATCACTATTTGACTATTTACAGACGAAATGGTAGTATATGTAGAAAACCTTAAAAACCATTAAAAACTATTAGAATGAATGAATACAACGAAGTGGCAGACTACAAATTAATATACACATATTCGTTGTGTTTTATATATAAACAATATGATAGAAGAGAATAAAATCAAGAAAACCATCTCATCTACACTAGAAATAAAAATAAATATTATGGAATATACTTAACAAAGGAAGTTGAAGACTTTTCCAAAGAAAACTGTTAGACTTTTCTAAAAGAAATGGAGGAAGATACAAAAATATAGAAAGACGCTCTGTGCTCAAGACAGGGAAGATTTAACATTGTTAAAATGTCCCCCTTACCTAAAGTAATATACATGTTTGATGCACTCATTATCAAAATTCTAATGGCATTTTCCTAGGAAATAGAACAATTTAAAAAACTATATTTAGTCACAGAAATCATGAATAGTCAACGTGATCTTAAGTAAAAATGGAGGTATCACACTCCCAGACCTCAATCTATACTACAATTGATAGTGATCAAAACTGTATAGTACTGGAATAAAAACAGATGCAAGATCAGTGGAATAGATTTGAGTCAGCAGATGTAGACTCACATATATATGTTAACTTAATTATGATAAAGGAGGCAAGAGAATAAGGTGGAGAAAGTTGTTTGGGTTTTTTTTTTAATGATGCTGAGCCACATGAGAAAGAATTAATATAGATCATTCTCTAACACCATACCAAGAAATAACTCAAAATGCATTGGCAACTTGGATGGAGACTGGAAAACATACCATATATAGAAGAAAACATAAACAATGTATTCCAGGACATCAACCTTAAAACTATCTTTGTAAACAGCTCCAATGACAATGGAAACAAAAACAAAAACAAGCAAATGCAGCTGTCTCCTACTAAGATGCTTCTGCACACCAAAAGAAACTATCAACAAAACAAAAAGACATCCAACTGACTGGGGATGTTTTCTCATTATACATATGGTAAGAGCTATACCCTATATGTAAAGTCCTCAGGAGAAAAACAATCTAAGCAAAAAATGGACAGAAGAATCAGCTATATGTTTCTCTAAAAAGGAATACAGATGTACAACAGGCATTTGAAAAGTTGCTCTTCCTCACATTTTATTAAGGAAATGAAAATCAAACCAACAAGGAGATATGTCATAGCTGTGACAGTAGACATTATAATCCTTATCCAAAAGACTGGAAACAACAAATGTTGGTGAGGATAAGGGAAAAAAAATAACCCTTTCTCACTGTTCCAAGAGTGCAAATTGCTGCAACCTTTATGGAAAGCAATATGGGGACCCCTCAAAAAAGTTGAGAATGAAAATCACATATGATCCTATCATCCCACTTATGGATATCCACACCCCAAAATGCAAAAGAAACTGATTTGCGTATATATTCACCATCATTTTTATTTCAGAATTGTTCAAAATAGTCAAGAATTAAAAATTATCTAACTGTTCCTAGTTAGATGAAGAATGTCTCGTGTATAAAAACAGTAGTATAACACACAGCCCTAAAAATATGAAATATTTTCATTTTCTATAACATGGATGGAACTGGGGGGATGATGCTAAATGAAATAAGTCAGAAGCAGAAAGACAAACATTGGATCATCTAATTCATATATGGATTATAAAGAAGCAAAGTAACAGACAAAACAGAAAACCAACCCTTGGACATTAGCTTATCTACAGGGAAGAAATTGGGATTTGGTAGCAAGTGGTGGTGGGTGTCCAATGGAAGGTGGTTGAGCAATTTTGGCAGTTTGGTGATGTGCTTCTTATATTTTAAGAATGATAAACCTACATATATGAGCATACATTATTGTGTAAATTGAAGTTACCTCAGTAGATATTTATAAAAAACAAATATTAAAAGCAGTATGATGCTGTCATAAAAACAGACATATAAACTAAAGATAAACAATAGAAAAACAAGAAATAAACTCATAAATATACTGTAAACTGATATTCTACAAAGGCAACAAGAGTATATATTAGGGGAAAGTTTGTCTCTTCATTAAAGTTGCTGGGAAATCTGGATATTCAAATGCAAAGAATGAATGTGGAAACCATACCTAACACCACCCACAAAAAATAACTTATAATAAAAACTTAAATATAAGATATATAATGCCTGACAGAAAGCAAAGGGAAAAGTACTTGACATTGGTCTTGGTAATCAATTTATAGATGTGACAATAAAAGCATAAACAATAAAATCAAAAATAAATATGTGGGGCTATACCAAAGAAATACTTATAAATAGCAAGAGAAACAATCAATGAAATTGAAGGGCAATCTAGGAAACAAGAGAAAATATTTGCAAACTATATATCTAATAAAGCATTACATACAAAATGTCATACAAGTCACACCACTAAAAGCAAACAAAAAGACAATGTACAATGTATCTGAATATAGTTTTTCCAAAGAATACACATAATGTCCAACATATCATAAAAAATGCTTAGCATTACTTATCATCAGGAAAACACAAATCAAAGCAACAATAAAATATCGTCCCACATTTTTTAATATTTCTATTATCAAAAAGTCCAATAATAGCAAGATTGGCAAGGATGTGAATGTGGTCATTTTAGAAAAAATACCTTAAAAATTGTTTGAAAATGAACTGCCCATGTAACACACCAAACCCTTTCTGAGCGTACATCCAAAATAAATACAATCAGTATCTCAAATTAATATCTGCCCTTCCATGTTCATTTCAGCATTATTCTGAATACTCAAGATAAAAGAAATTAATTATCTGGTGAAGAAAAAACTGGACAGGTGTTGGTAAATATTATATAAATATGCTGATTTACAGGATTGCACATCTTAGACCTAGTTAATGTTACAATGTAATGTTCCTTCATTAAAATTATTTTTATAAAGAAAACAAAAGACTTAAGTGTCTAATAATGTATGAATGAAGCAAATGTATATATACACAATGATTTTATTTCAGTCAAAAAATGAAAATTCTGCCATTTGTGAAAATAACCTGGAACACTTCATGCTAAGTGAAATAAGCTCAACAGAAAAAGATCATTTCTGTATGTGACTCATATAGAATCTTAAAAAAAATAGTTGAACTCAGAGTAGATTGATGTTTTCCTAGGATTGTGATGTGGGAGTAATGGGTAGATGGATGTTAGCACGTACAAATTTTCATTTATAAGGTGAATATGTTTGGAGCAGCTAATATACATTTCACTGACCTAGTTAAGAATACTGTGTTGTGTACTTGAAGTTTGCCAACATGGTATATCTTAAGCAATTTCATCACATACAAGTGGATATAATTATGTGAGGTGACTTGTGTATTAATTAACTAATTTATGGAAATCATTTTGCAATCTACAACACATACATGAAATAATCATTCTGTACAATTTAAATATATGCAACTTTTTAAATCAGTTATAACGAAATAAAACTAGAAAAAAGTGAAAATAAAGTGAAATGACAAATCTCAATGTAAAACAACAGAAGGGATTAGTATATAGAACAGATAAAGAACATTTATGACTTAATACCAAAAAGACAAAGGAGCCCATCAAAAATGACTAAAGGATTTGAACAGATATTACTCCAAGGAAAATACACCAATGTTCAATAATCGCACAACACAAAATATTCTTAACATTATAGTCATTGGGAAGTGAAAATGAAAACCAAAGTCAGATGCCACTTCATAACACTTGAATGCCTATAATAATAATGACTTAAAACAATAAATTTTGGTTAAGATGTGGAGGATTTGAATCCTTACATACCTAGTTGTGGCAACATAAAATTGTGCAGCTGCTTTTTTTTAGAGATTCTGGCAAATCCTCAGTGATAAAACATAATATTGAATATATTACCCAGCTGTTTAAACACCCAAGATAAATTAAAATTCATGACCACAGAAAGTGCTGTCTATGAATGTTCATAGCAGCATTCTTTATAGTATCAAATATTTTATTTTAAACAATGAAATAACCATCAAATGATGAATGTGGAAGCAAATGAATTACATCCATATAAAGGAATATTATTAAGCCCCATAAAAGAATGAAGTATTGATTAATGCTACTTCCTGATGAGCCTTGAAAACTTTTATGCTAAGTGAAAGTTGTCAAAAATATAAAGAATTGTATTGCATGATTCCATTTATGAGACTTCAGAATAAGCAAATGCAATGTTCTGGAATCAGATTAGTAGTGATGTGATGTTTGAAAGCAAGGTGATTTTATGACATGTAAATCTTATCTCTATAAGAAAATAGAGCCAGCTCTTGCAGAGTTATATTATGACATAGGAAATGTTCACCAAAATAATGACATTACTCTATCATTATTACCTTTACAAATCTAGAATTATTCAGGTTGCATTCAGAATAGTCAGGTAAGTTAGCAAAGAGAAGACTTAGCTATCTCTTTTGTCCACACTGTTAGATGTACTTCTACATTTTGCTGGTTAAAGTCAGAACATTTATTGATTCTCTTGGTAACCGGGCTTTTATCCAACTTTAGATATGGTCATTAAATGACAGATAATTCACATAATAAGTGATCAGTTCTGTTACACCATTCTTCCATCAATCTATTCATAAAATGTTTATGGAGTACTTACAATTTATTTAGGATATCATAAAGAAAAAATCCCTCGTATGTGTGCTTTTGGAGATTTTTATAGCCACAAATTCTAAATGCAGTAATTCCCTGACATTTTTCTGAGAAATAATCTTGGAATTAGTTTTTCAGCATATTGGCGCCTATTTTGGTAAAGTATAAGAAGAGTTTAAATTACTGTAAAATATTGCAGCAAAACTATGAATCTCTGCATTAGAAATATTGTTTAAAATAAATGAAAACTTAAAGATTGAAGTAATGTGGTGAATAAGAGAAAGAGGAGTCAAGTATTATGCTGAGATTCTTGTTTGGTTAATGGCATAATTTTGTGTTGCCACGTCTTTGTTGAGCTTATCTCCATTTCTCTGATATCCATTTTATCCTACTTATGCTTATAATTTCTGCCTAGTAAAGGCTTTCAGGTTCTCTCTAATGGATATTTGTAACAGTTTCCTGATTCTAGTCTTGCTCCTATCAAGTTTATATTACTACTAAAATGACCTTTATAACACATGAACAGAGCCAGACCACACTTTTAATTAGATAATCTCCCAGGTGCTGGTTAACAGTGGTAAGAGAAAAATACAATAGCCTGGTTTGGGCTACTAAGATACTTGATAATAAATGGCTACAATTTCCCTGATTTAAAAAAAAAAAATATATATATATATATATATATACATAACTTTCTAGGGCCATATGGAGAGTGGGAAACTGGTTGCCGTTAATCATTACAACTACAATTAGACAAGTAAATATTTGTTTACCTCTAACCCTCTGGTGAGAAAGGAAGAAGGAAGAGCAAGGCAAAGTGCACTTCTAAATAATTGGTGAGGAATTCCACCATTAGTTCTGTTAGCTGGGGTAGATTCACACCTGAATTTATAGATGTATGTTCTTTTTCCTCTACTTCCTAGAAGCAGTGGGGCACTAGTGTCTAACCTACAGAACTTTATAAAGTGTTATTGGTGGTATGATGAAGATAATAGTCAAGTGACGATATAAATATAGAAATTCTAGGGTAGCAGATTGAATTGGGACACCACTTATACCCGAAGTGAAAACAGCAACAAGGATGAAGCTATCCAAAATCATTTAGTGGAAATAGAGTCAAGTACTGAGGAGAACAAATGCAAAATACATGTCCAAATTTTGAATGATGGGGTCCTGAGATGTAAACTTGCATATTTAAAAGGACAGGAGTATGAACTTTTGTATCTTTTCTCATGCCCCAATGTTTAATTAAGTAGAACATAAATTATTTGGGGAATTAAAATAAAACAATGAGTTGTGAAATGATATACTGCATATTACACATATATCATAATATTTACACATAATAGTGTGAAATTAATTTTGAAAAAATTAAGTAAAATCTCTCTCTATATCTATATAGTTTTATTGGTCAGGATATATGCCAAATTATTAATAGTAAATATCTCTTGTGTATGGGATTTGAGAATATATTTGTATTTTATTCTTTATATATTGTTTAGTTTTGTTACTATATTCACAAAGGATGCATTATATTTTTAATATTAAGCATAAATAAGCATATTGTTTCTCATAAAATAGACTAAATTGTTGGAAGAATAGATTATCAAATACTAGATGCACAAAAAAACCTTATCTATAGTACTGCATGTCTCTCTGATAATAATATAAATTAATATATTTGTTAATTGGCATCATTGTTATGAGAGTACATATATGTGTTTGTGTATGTGTGTGTATGTGTGTGCGCATGTATGCACATACGGTAAGTCTCATTCACTGCTGTAATCCCAATCTTGGAATAGGGCATTCATTTTCTTTGGCTCGTTGTTCATGCTAAATACTTGAAATGAATCTCTAGTTGAGTGTATATATTACCAAAAATATTTGAATCTCAAAATAAATAGATTTAATTATATCTAGTAAGAAATAGTTCAAGGGGAAAAATGAATTTCTTTTCTTCAAGTAAAAACACAGAATAGACTTATCACAATTTAAAATCAGAACAGTGAGTTATTTCAGAAACTCTATTTTAAGCAGTTCCTAAAGATTCTGAACCTTCCTAATTTACTAATGAAAGGATTAAACAGCAACTTGAATAATTTAATCAGTTGCAGAAATTTTTTTCAATTTAACTGTAGAGGACAATATAACACTGTAACTGTAGTGCAATATGTTAAGTAATACTACCATCTTATGGTCAAAAATGGTAAGTCAGAAAAAAGAATGGTCTCACCAAAAGAAGTTTCGTTTATTAAAAACAAAGGGATATAGGATGCAAAGAGCATATATTCAAATCACAGTCTAACCAGTTTTGCACATTTCAGTCTTTGTGCCACATCACCATGTTTGGAAACTCCAGATAGCAAGATAACAGTGAAACTGACACACAACTAGAACTAAAGGACTTTTTCTCACAGCAAGTGTTCCCATGTCTGAGAACTGGTTTCCCATCACTGAGGCACAAATTTCAATATAGCGTCTTGGGGTACAAAGAGGGTTAACATTCCTGTAAACAGAGAGCTTCCTCACAATACCTGCACTGGAAGTCATCATTGTGTTAAAGACCCTGGAGGGAAGGATACACCATTTCCACTATTAGCAGATTATATGGAACTGTTGGCAATTACTATTGCAACTCTTCTCTCATCCATAGACAAACAGCCTGATCATAAGCATCCCTGTGGAGAGTTGACAATTTCCCACAAAGGAGCATTCCATTCTACTCTCATGACGAAAATAATTGGCAGGCCTCCATTAAAAAAATGTCTAGTCCTGCCAGCTTGCTGCTACAGATAAAACAACTTCCTGTTTATCTGCTATGTATCTCCTAAAATTCCAAAAATTCTTAAAAATGAAGTAAAACCCCACTTAAATGCAGCAAAACATCAAAATATTATATTTGGGCAGGAGTAGAGTAAAAATGTGAAGTGTTAGAATGAGCTCAAGACTAAATTGCTTTCAATCAAAACAGGTTATAAGCATACAAACTTTTATTAAAAATGCAGTGTAATCTCAAAACACAACACCAGGGGAAAATACAAAGAAAATAAAAAAGGAAACCAAATACAATATAATTCAGATCACCTAAGAATATAAGCAGAAGAACAAAGGTACTGTCTGTAACAACACCCAGAAAACATAAACGGTATGGCCATAAACCACTATATATCAATAATCACTCTAAATCTTAATGAATTAAATTCACTAATCAAAAATGCATGAAGTGGCAGAAAGATTAAAAACATAATCTAACTTAGTATTGCATTTAAGGTACTTATTTACATTAGAAATATAAATATAGGTTCAAAGTCATTGTTGGGAGACTGATCTAAAGCTATATGAAAACCAAAACAAAAGCAGGTGCAATCATACTTCCAGCAGATAAAATGGACTTTCCATTAAAGTAGAAAGAGACAGGGATGGACATTATATAATGATTAAGTGACCAATTCAGAAAAAAATATAACTCTTATTAACATAAATGATAAAAATGAAGGGACATCAAAATATATAAATAAATTATTAACAAAACTCAGGAGAGACATCAACAGACATACAGTAATGGTAAGAGACTTAAACACCCCACTTACAACAATAGACAGATCAACTAGGCAGAAAATTAACAAGGAAGCAAGAGCTTTAAATGCAAATTAAAACAAATGAGTTTAATAGACATATACCAAAAACTTATCCAATGGCCCCAGAATTCTCTTTTTTCTCACATGTTCATGGAATATTCTCAAAGTTAGACCATATGTTGAGAAGCAGAACATTTCTCAGCAAATTTACAAAAATTGAGATAATATAAAGCATCATCTCTGATCACAATGACTTAAAATTAGAACTCAACCACTAAAATAAAGCTGGAATTCTCCAGAATATATGGAGGACACACAGCACAACTCTCCATGATCTTAACTTATGTTAAAGAGAAAATCAAATGATAATTTTAAAAGTTCTGGAGACAAATAAGAATGAAGACAGAAGCAACAAAAACTTACATGATGCACCAAAAGCAGTATTAAGAGGAAAGTATTTGTTTTTTTGCAATCCAGACTTACTAAAAGAAAGAAGAAAGCTCACAATCAAGCCACATATCTAAGGCATTTAGAAAAAGACCAATAGAAATGAAAATTCTGTAGAAGGAAGGAAATAATAAATATTTGAGAAGAAATGAATCATATAGAAATCAAACAGGTGATTCAGAAAATCAATGAAACCAAAATATATTTCTTGGAAAAACTAAGCAATTGACAAAATTTTAGCTAGACTTAATAAGAAAAAAGAGAAAACTCTCATAAATAGAGCCAGAAATAGAAGGGAAGAAGTTGCATAAATGTGTCAAATATACAAAACACCATGAGACTACTATAAATATCATCTTACAATATATTGGATAACCTTGAAGCATGAACAGATTGTTAGGAAAGTGCAAGAATGTGTTATTTAAAAATATACTGCATTTCCTAGCAATATAAATTAGGCAAAAAGAAGAAACAAATGGGATTCAAATTGGAAAAGAGGAAATAAAACTGTTGCTATTTGCATATGACATTATAACATCTGTAGAAAATTCTAAAATACATCAAAATCTACTATAATTAATGAGTACAGTAAAGTGGTAGGCTACAGACGTAATATACAAAGTTTGCTGCGTTTTGTATGCAAACAAAACACTAGAAAATAACAACAATAAATCGATCTAATTTACAATAGAAACAAAAAGAATTAAATACTTTGAAATGTACTTAACAAAGTAGGTAAGAGACCCATATATGACATCATGAGACTTTCTTAAAAGAAATAGAACACAAAGAGATGATGCTTATAGTTGGGAAAAATCATCACAGTTAAAATGAGCATCTTACTTTAAAAAATACATACGTAAGTTTAATGCAATTCCCATCAAAATGTTACTGGTGTTTATTTTTTCAAGAAAATAAAGCAAAACACTTTAAAATTTGTATGGAATAACATAAGCAATATCCTAAGCAATCTTAAGACAAAAGAACAGATGTTAAGATATCACACTACCAGGTTGAGCTATACTACAAAGTTACAGCAATTAAAACTGTATGGTACTGGAATAAAACTAGAGAAAGAACTCAATGAAATAGAACTGAATGAGCAGAAACAGACTCATACATAAATGGTTACCTAATTTACAATGAAGGATCCAAGAGGATACAATGCAGAAAATAAAGTATTTACAATAAACAGTGTTGGGAAAAATGGACAGTCTCATGCAAAAGATGAATCTAGACCACTCTCTAACACCATACACAAAAATCAATTCGAAATGGGTTATAGGCTTAAATATAATGCTAGAAACTAAAAATTATTTAGAAGAAAACATAGGCAAGAATTTTCATAACATTGGCTTGAGAGAAAACAATTGGGGTATAAAATTCAGTATCAAAGGAAATAAAAACAAAAATAATCCTATGGAATTAAATCAAAACTTAAAAAGTACTTCTGCACAGTGAAAAAAACTCTCACCAAAACAGAAAGAGAGCCTACTAACTAGAAGATATTTTCATATTATATATCTGACAGGTTTAATATCCAAAATGTTAAAAGAACTCATGAAACTCAACAGCAGAAACACAAAAAAATTAGAAAATGGGCAGAAAAATTGGATACAAATTTATCCAAAGAAGACAAACAGCCATCAAGCATATGAAAATTTTTTCACTCTTATTATTAGGGAAATTAAAATTAAAATGACAATGAGATATTGCTGTAAGTCTGCTAGATTGTCCATTATCTAAAAGTCTGGAAACAAAAAAGGTTGTCATGAACGTTGAGAAATTTAATGCTAGTCCACTGTTTTAGGAGTGTAAATTGGTGCAAATCGTGTGAAAAGCAACATGAAGATTCCCAAAAAAAACTGAGAATGGAAATCCCATAAAATACTGTCATCCCTCTTCTGTGTATTTGCCCAATAACACACACAAAAAAACTAATTCACAGAGATATATGCATCCTATGTTTATTGAAGTATTATTTATGGCACCTAAGAATTGGGAACTACCTAAACGCCCATCATCAGATGAAAGGATAAATAATATGTGGTATATATATACACACACATACATATGCATATATACACATATATACACACACAATGGAACACTGCACAGTCCTAAAAAGCATGATATATTGTTATTTGCCACAACATGGATGGAGCTAGAGGGGATGCTGCTAAATGAAATAAGTCAGGAGAAAGACAAATACTGGATCATCTCTTTTATATGCAGAATATAAATAAACATAAAAAATGTCATACTAAACAAAAAATCCCTTGGATATTAGCAATTGATCTGAGTTTGCCATTAGGGAAAGGTTTGTGTGATGGTAGCCATGGGTTGTATGGTTGAACAAACAATGGCGGAGATCTTTTGGTAAATTGGTGGTGAAGGTGTTGTCACGTATTTGAGGAATGGTGAATATGCACATATGAGTTTATATTGTCTTTAAAATCCAAGTTACCTCAGTTGAGGTAAATTGAAAGAGAAATAAGCATTTATTAAGCTCAAAGTTTTGGAGAGGTTCTGAGCTGGAAGATATCATTGTTAAAATAATACACTTTCCCTTTAACAAATCTAAAACAGATATTCCAATTTCATGTAGGTTAGAGTAGATTCCATTTTTTAAATAAAATTTACATAAAATAATATTATATAAATTAGGGAAAACCAAAATGTTGTTTTCTGGAAAAGTAGAGATATTTCTGAAGTCCCAACTACTTGGGACTTGCCCCACTTCTGGGATATTTTTATTTTCAAGAAAGAGGGCTCTCATAATTCCTCAGTAAATGGGAAATCAAAATAAGTACTGAAAGTAATTTTTTGAAAGGTTAGCTTTAGCATTGCTTTCATACTACATAGGATTCATTTACAAAGCAATAACTTTGTGTTTTGTCATCTGTGTTTCTCTTTTCCACAGTTCAACAATTACTATTCAAGGACATTTCTTATTAAAAATATCTAGATTGATTGAATCCATTAAAGTTTTTGAAAAACATGTTAAGCAAAATAGTTATTGTAGTAATTTGATGATCTAGTTGTTTTCCATATGTGAACTATTTTCTCAATAATCATATACACTTATAGATTATTATTAGACCCTCTAGTCTCTTGACAATTTTTATTGTTAATCACAAGAGAATTATTTAGAGTATTCACATACATAAGAGGGATTAATCTCTCCAGTCTGAAAAGAAGGATATGGATGAAATGCCATTGTGACATAGATATTACCTTAAGAATGCTGAAAAGTATGTCACCAGTCAACAGCCATATCAGGAACAGCATTAGCACATAAAGGAGAAAAACACCCCAGCTCTAGTAAAGGGGGTCTGGCAACCTCTCTAGGACTCAACGTAATCCTGCATGTGAGAGAGAGGACTCAATGCAGGACTCACCATCTACTCTAATTAAACATTGCAGCCAGAAGACTCTTTGAAGACCCTGTGAGGGAAGCACACAATGCTCCACCTAAGATAAAATCAATTGAAAAAGAAAAGGAAAGTCGCAATGCCAAGTAAAAGTCAAAGAAGAAAGCTAAGACAAAATTTAAATCCCAGCACAATAAAAGATTAATAATCCCCAAAAAGGAAGATTATAGAATCTCCCTCCAAAAAAAAAACCCATTGATACTGATTGGAACAACCAAACACATAAAGAACTCAAAAGAGGCAAATCAACTACTCAAAGGCAATCAGAATACCTCCAAAATAAGAGACAGATCAAAGGTAGTGCTTCACTAATGAGATTGATGCTATAAATAAGTCTCAGCAAAAATGCGAAAGATAAAAAATAAAATCAATGAATTAAAGATAAAATAAAAATCTCCAAAAAAACCTCAACCTTGCAGAGGGAAGAATCACAGAAATTGAAGGCAAGATCACAGTCAACCCTCATGGATGATGAGAAAGAAGCAAGATAAATCAAGATAAATCAAGAAATTCTGTGAGGAATACCAGACAACATGAGAAGAACAAACAGAAGGATGATAGATATCCTGGAAGGACAGGAAATGAAGAAAGGAGCAGAAAAGTTATTTAAAATATAATAGAGAGCATCATACATCTATTAAAAATGAAACCAGGGAGTCCAACTTGAAGGTAGAACACCAAAACTTATAAACATTACAAGTAAAAGCCAATGATAAAGAAAATTTTACTCAAGAAAGATGCTAGATGAAAGAGAAATATAACCAACAAATTTACACCCATCAGACTCTCATCCAACTTCTCAACAGACCAGTACTACAGACCAGTAGAAAGTGAAATGACATATTCAAAATACTGAAGGGGAAAAAAACTACACGATGAGAATATTCTACCCTACAAAATGATCATACGAATATAATTGAAAAGCAAAGGTCTCTAATGATAAACAAATGTTATCTGCCTTTCAAGAGATATTCAGTGGGTTTTACAACAGGGAAGACAAAAACAGTCAATAAAAAATCATAAATTTAACACATGATGAATGAAAGAGGACAAAAACAAAAAAAGGAAAATAAAAAATATGGAATGGTTTCAATAGAAATTTTTAATATACATTTGAAGAAGAAATAATCCCCATGCTGCTTAAGTAATTCCACAAAAGTAAATTGGAGAGAAAATAAATATATTCTATGAAACTAAAATTACTCTGTATGTAAAATTATAAAAAGAAAGCACCAAAAAAGTTACAGACCAATATCACTGATCAATATAGATATAAAAATCCACAACAAAATCTTAGCAAAATGTATTCAACAACACATTAAAAATTATACATCCTCAAAAAGTGGGATTAATTCCAGGAATGTCAGGATGTTTCAATATGCACAAATCAATGTAATATACCACATAAACAAAATTAAGATATTAAAAATCATATGATCATACCATAAGATGCAGAAAAAGCATTGACAAAATTAAATATTGATTAGTGACACTCTCACCAAATAAGACTTAAATGCACACACATCAATATAGTAAAATCAATATAGAACAAACGCACAGTCAACATCATATTCAGTGGTGAAAAACTGAAATCTTTTCCCCTACGTCTGGAACAAGACATGGATACCCACGTTTACTGCTGCTAATCATTATAGTTCTGGGAGACTTGGTCAGAGTGACACATTAAGGAATCCAGATTGAAAAAGAAAAAAATAAAATTATGATTATTTGCTGATGACATAATAATATACCTAAGATACTCTGAAGACTCCATGAAAAACTACAGAAAAACAATAAATGATTAGAGCAAAGTGTCAGTATTTATATATAATCTATACAATAGGAGTAGAGAAAAAAGAAAGTAAAAATGAAATTCCATTCACAATAGCATGAAATAAGTTAAAATATGTGGAACAGAATTTTTAAAGGAGTCAAAGGACCTCTACTATTAAAAACTATCAGATTTTAACAAAATATACAGAAGACACAATGAGATGGAAACATATTCCATGCTTGTGGATTGGAAGAATTAACCTAATTAAAATGGTCATCCTTCAAGTTATGTATACACTTAAAGTGATTCCCATCAAAATACCTGGGAATTTTTTTCAAGAAATTTAGCGAACAATACTGACATTTGCATGGAATCACAAATGACCTAGAATTTACAAAACTGTCTTCAGAAAAAAATATCAGCAGAGGAATCACACTGCCTGACTTCAAATATACTATAGAATGATCATGATTAACAAGTTTGGTATTGGAACAAAAACAGATACATAGGCAATTAAAATAAAATCGAGAGCCCAGAAATCAAGGCACAATTTTAAGAAAAGTTATCATACAATGGAGTCCAAGATCATACAATTCAAGAGGGAAAATATATTCAACAAATGGTGCTGGGAAAACTCAACAGACACCTGCAAAATATGAAACTAGATTACTCCTTAACATCATATGAAAAAAACATAACATAATACATCAAATATTTACACAAAGACTCAAAATTATAAATACACAGAGGAAAATGTCAGAAAAACTGTCCATGATCTCCTCAAAGATGTATTTTGTGAAGAGAAACATGGCAAAAGAAACAAACATCAAACTAAACAATTAGAACTACATCAAACTAAAAGTCTTATGTACAGCAAAAGAAACCGTTGCTGGAACACAATGGCAGCTGATGGAATGGCAGAAGATATTTGCACCACTTGCATTTGACAATATTTTACCTCAAAATTATATAGAGATGATACAGCTCAACAGCAAAAAAAGTGATTTATCCACTCAAAAATGGGCAGGAGCATGAGAATAAATAGACATCATTCTAAGGAAGATAAACAGCTGATCTACAGACACATGAAAAAGCTGTTCTGCATCACTCATCATCCAAGAAATGCAAGTAGAAAACACAATGAGCTATCACCTTACACCAGTGAGGACTTTCTGTATCAAAAAGTCTAGAAACAATTGTTGGTGGATAAAATAGAAACATTCTACACAATCATGTAAATAATAATTAGTGTAAACTTTTTGGGAAATATTTTGGAGATTCCTCAAAAGTCACTTGATCCAGGAGGTTCACTTCTGGCATATACCCAGAGAATGCAAAACTTCTATTAGGAATAAATATCTGCACTCCTATGTGCATAACAGCATAATTCTCAATAGCCAAAATGGATCCAGCCTAAATGCTCATCACCAGATTGACTGGATAAAGTAGCTGTTGCATATACACTCAATGGAATTTTATGCAGCTGTTAAAAAAAGATAAATTTTCACCACTTAAAACTTACCTAGATTGAACTTGAGGGTAACATTTTAAGTAACATAAGACAGAAATAAAAAGAGAAATACAAGATGATTTCACTCATATGTGTAATTTAAAGAAATAAAACACAAATCCAAACAAAATCACAGACTATAAGACAGTGGTTACCAGGGGAGTGTGTAGGGTAAAATAATCAAGTGGGGAACAAGGTTGTGGTCAAGGGCTAGTACTCTGTGGATGTGATTTGAAGTAAGCACAGACTGATTTGCCATTTCAATATCCTAAAATGAATATAGCAATGAAAGCACCAGAAATGGTAATTTTTATCATTTTTAAAAGGAATTCAGAAAGCAAAGATAATGTCACAATAATATTTCCTATTTTCTTTCCATTTACTATTTTTAATGTGGTAGCATTGGTTTACAAAACAAAATATGATTTTGATTTGCAGGTCCACTCAATCAAATATAAAACAACATGTTATAGCCACCACCCAAGTGCTGATAAGTCTCCATCACTCTTCCTTGCACTCTCAGTACAATTTCCTCCCTAGAATCATTTATTTTCCCTCTGGTAGCTTCAGTTCTGTTCTCAAATTCCAAAGGTTCTTTCTGTTTTATTTTGTTCACTTACTTTGTTTATTGTATATTCCACATATGAGCGAGATCATAAGATCTTTTCTTTCTCCTTCTGACACTTTGCTTCACATAATCCGCTCTGTATCACTCATGTTTTTATAAGTATATTTTATTGTTTATAGCATTCTATATCATTTTTTATCTACTCATATATTGTTGGGTTCTTAGGTTGTTTCCATTTCTAGGATATTGTAAATAGTGCAACAATTAATATAGGAGTACATATATTTTTGTGATTTAGAGTTTCATATTTTTAGATAGATATCTAGAACTGGATTTGCTGGATAATATGATAGTTCTAATTTTAGCTTTTTGAGCAAACTCCATACTGATCGTCAAAGTGATTGCAAAAATTTATATTACCACCTACAGTTTATAAGAATTTCCTATCTCCTGTGCCCACCAACATTTATTTCTAGCCTTTTTGAAACAATTTATTCTCAAAGATATGAGATAATATCTATAGATATCTTCTGCCCACATTCTGATTGGGTTGTTTTTGTTATTGAGTTTTATTATTCCATTATATATCTTATATATTAACCTATTGTTATATATATTGTGTGCAAATACCTTTTTCCATTCAGTTGCTTTATTTTGTGCATGGATGCTTATTTTACTCTGAAGATTCTTTTTACTTTGATGCAATTACATTTTTTTGCTTTTGTTTGCCTTGGTGCTGGAGTCAAGTCCAAAATACTTTTGTACAGTTGACTAGAGTAACATATTAGCCAAAGTTTTCTTCTATTATTTTGTGGTTTTCAGTCTGACATCCAAGTTTTTAATCTATTTTGAGTGAATTCTTGCCTATGGAGTTAGAGAGTAATCTAGATGTATTATTTTGTATGTTGCTGTCCAGTTTTCCAAACATTATCAGTTGAGAAGTTTTCTGTTTCCATTGTATGCACTTGTCTCCTTTATTAGCTAACCATATGTGCACGAATTTATTTCTGGGGTCTCAGTCTCATTCCATTGATGTCTGTGTCTATTTTTATTCAAATAACATAGTATTTTCATGACTATTGCTTCGTAGTATAGTTTGAAATCCAGGAGTGCAATGCCACTTTTTTTCCTCATGATTGCTTTTCCTTTTTTTAATCTTTTTGAGTCTATGTAAATCTAAATTTAATATTCTATTTTCTTGAAAAAATGTCAATAAGATTTTCATAGGGATTGCATTAAATCTCCATGTTTCTTTAGATATGATGGGAATTTTAGCAATGCTAATTCTTCACATGCATGAGAATGGAATATATTTATATATATTTGCATTTTATTCTATTTAATAATGCCTTGTAGTTTTCATTGTACAGGTCTTTCACCTCATATGTTAAGTGTATACTAGATGTTTTATTATTTTGTTTCCACTGTAATGATATTGTTCTTGTAACTTCCTTTTCTTCTGTCTCATTATTTGCATATAAAAACACAACAGCATATAAAAACACAATGTAATATAAAATTATGTTAATTTTGTAACTTGTTAAGATGTACTCATTTATTACTGCTGATAGCTTATTGTTGGAGTCTTTAGGGTTTTCTAGATATATTATTATTTCATCTGAAAATATTAGTAATTTTATTTCTTTTCTAATTTGGATTTTCTTAACTTTTTTATCTTGCATTATTGCTCTGATAAAAACTTTTAATGATATATAGAGTAGTGGAGAGAGTGGGCATTCGTATCATCTTGCTTTTAATCTTGGAAGAAAGTCTTTCGTTTTTTGTATACTAAGTATGATGTTAACTGTTCTTATCATATCTGGTCTTTGTCATATTGAAGTATATTCTTTCTAGCCTCATTTTATTGAGCATTTTTATACATCGGTTCTGAATACTGTCATGTGCTTTCTCTGCGTATGAACATGATTTTTATACTTCCTTTGGTGTATGTAATGTATTACATTGGTGGATCTGTGTATGTCAAAGTATCCTTGCATCTCTAAAGTAATACTATCAGCACTGCGTTCAAACTGAAACAAACTCCTACATTATTTTCTCCTCGTGCCTCCATTTTCATTGTTTAAATCTGAAATTGATATGACACATTTTAATGAGGTTGTTTAAGAACAAGAAACATATGCATTACCCCATGTCATGAGTGTGACTATTCAGCAAACCTGGCAGCTAATACCTTTAAAACTTCTGAAGAGTGTCTATCTTAATTTCAAAATGAGAACTTGCAAATTTCTGTGAATATAAACTAGTAATGTCAGCTGATCCCTTAGCCTGTTCATCTTGTGACCCTCCAGTACTACAAAAGGACCCTGAATATCTGCACTGATAATAGTATCTGCACTTTATAGATTAAATCCATTCAGTCTTTAGAGTCATTACCTTCTGTTGATCCCTAATCATTTCCATAATCCTAATATTCTTAATAAAATTTAGACATAAGCTTTTAAACTAACATAAAGATTATAAATTCAAACGCATTTTTGTAGATCACAAGTAAAATATTACAGCATCATTATCACGATTATTTTTATATAAAATAGCTCAAATATATTGACCCTTAAATGTGTGCCAGAAACTTTTTTGAAAAGCAAGCTTTGTGGATAATCTCTTTTTAAATTATGATAAATTATACATAAACTAAATTTAACAATTTATTCTTGAGTATTATTAAATATACTGATTTTTTGTTTAACATTCACCACTGTTCAGCTACAGAAGTTTAACCTACAAAACTGAAACATTTTTTACATTAAGAACTAAATTTGGAGATGGGAATCAAGATGGCAACATGTTAGGACGTGCTGGATATCCTCACCACAAAACAACCAGAAATAACCTATACTTCAGACACACAACATGGAAGGGCTGACCTGGGGACTGCAGAGATGCCAGCAGCAGTAACCACGAAGATAAGCAAAGGTGATGGCTATGAGGGCTGCACCGCAGATTCAGGTTACCCAACCTCGGGATAAACAACAGTGGAGGGGACGGAACCACAGGAAGAATCATGCTTCACAGACGTCAGGAGAGGGCAGCAGAGAGCCCACCTAGTGGGACTGGAACCTCAGAGCACAAAGTGTCTTGGCACAGGGTGGAAAGGCGACCAACACCCTGATGGTTTGAGTGGGAATCAACAAATGAAATTACACAGAATGCCACCATAATCAGAAGGCAGCTAGGAGAATCCCTAACCCCCACAACCTACCACCTATATCTCTGAAGCCACAGGACCTGCCCACCAGAAATCCCACCCCCAAACTTAAAGGAAGAATAGAATCTCCCAGAAGAGAGATTCAGAGAAATCTCAGTGTTACCCACTAGCAGGTGGTTGTTATCAGACAGGCAGAAGGCTCTGCATTCCTCACAAAATCTCCAACCCCATAGGCTGAACTTTCAGGTTCAAACACTCAAGAACTTCAACAAATTCGACTGGTGGTGATACAATAGAACTCAAGAATTCCCAGTGCTCAAACGAAGATTGCTGGTGCCGTCATCACTGCAGGGAAACCTAACTCTCAGAAACAATCAGAATGCGAAACAGAATGAAGACACAGATATACACGGAATGCCGGATCCAAATAAAGCTCCAAGGGACAATCTGAATACTACAGACTTGTGCAAAGTACCTGAGGATGAATTTAGGGTAAAAGTGATAAATGCCCTCATGGAAATCAAGAAAAACAGGGAAAGAAAATGAGAACAAAAGAGAGAGAGAAGAAATAAAGAAAATCATAGCTGAGCTAAAGAACTGAAGAGAGGGACTCAAAAATAAGATGAATGAAGTCTCCAATAGAATAAATAAGCTGGAAGATAGGACAGAGGAATGCATTCAACCAAACCATTAAAGAGCAAGAAGAATGTAAATAAATGAAGAAAAGCATCGTTACCTATGGTATAACATCAGAGGGAGCAACATTCACATCGTAGGGGTTGAAGAAGCAGAGGATAGAGAAAAGGGGGCAGAAACTGTATTGGAAGAAATAACAGATAATAACTCCCCTTGCCTGAAGAATGAAGCAAGCCTCTAAACCCAGGAAACTCAAATAATTTCAAACAAAGTAAAACCAAACAGACTTACACTTAGACACATTGTCATCAAATATGTCAAAAATAAAAACATACAAAATCTTAAAAACAGCTAGAGAAATAAGAGTAACATACAAAGGAGTCCCAATAAGATTATCAGAGAATGTCTCAACTGAAACTCTATAGGCTATTAGGGAATGGCATGATAAATTTAAAGTGCTGAAAGAAAAGGAGTTTCAACCTAGGAGACTATACCTGCCAGATTGCCATTCAGAACAGAAGAAATGATAAAAAAGCTTTTCAAATAAGCAAATTTAAAGGAATTCATCATCACAAAACAAGCTCTATGAAAAATACTTAAGGATACTCTATAAAGTGTGAAGAAACCCTGCTTAAAAAACAGTAAGACTGTGACTATAATATGTGAGGACAAGGAGTAGAGAATAAAAATGTGGATGGTTAAAATGAGTGTAAGACTAATAGGATTCCATTTTTGCAAATGTTATTTTATTTTTACATTAATTTTTGAAGGAATATTGCATTGTGACATAAAATAGGTTTAAGCAGTATATCAACACCAGCATATAATACATTAGGTTCACCAGTATCTCATTTTTGACTTCATCATACACTGAATTCCCTTTTGCCCATTTCCGCATTTGCCCCCCTCCTCTTCCTGAAACTACTGATTTATTTTTGAGGTATAACTATTATTATTTAGTTCATGTTTTAAACTTTATGTATATATTTAATTTAGTTAATTGATTTACTTGATATATCTCTTTGCACCACAAATTAATGGCATAATATTATATCTCTCTCCTCTGGCTTATCTCATGAAACAATTCCCTCAATGTTGCTGCAAATGACAAGAATTATTTTTTTTGATAGCTGTGTAGTATTCCATTCTGTATATATACCATTTCTTCTTTTTTTCATTTTCCTTATTTTGGTTTAGGTTTTAATTGATTTTACAGAAGGAACATATATTTTAAAATTAACTTGGTTTGAGTTACAATTGACAGCACATTCACATCTGTATATAGCACAGTAGATTAACCATTTCCTTTTACCCTCATGTTACAATTAATTCCTTTTACCAGTTTTCTTCCTTCATATCTCTTCCTACACCCTGTAATTTGCTTTTCACGTCTATGAAATACCTATTGCTTGAATTAGTTCTCTTTTTCTGAAGTCAATTGTTTATTTCATTCATCTGCTTACTATCCGTATACACCTCATATGAGGGATATCATACAGTGTTGGTCTTTCTCCTTCTGGATTGTCTCACTAAGTGTATAATTCTATTAAAGTCCATCCATGTTGGTAAGAATAGCAAAATAACTCAATTTTAGATGTGTATTTAATTGTTCATTTTGGTTGTTTCATCCTGATCCCAGCATGTAAACCCAGGTATTTAGGATGTATGTAGACTGTACTAACTGGAGGTAGTAGAATCAACCATTACTCCACCAGGGCATGGTTTTTTATTTGTTTTATTGTTTTAAACAGATTTTATTGAAGCAATATTGCATTTTGACATTAACTTGTTTTGTGATATAAATAATAGCTAATTTACATGCATATAGCACAATAGGTTTACCACTATTCCTTTTGTTTACCTTCACTTTACAGTTAATCCCCTTTACCCAGTTTCTCTCCTCCATCTATTCTGTACACTTAAATTTGGCTTTACCCCCATCACTTAGTGTCCATTTTATTTGGATGAGGTCTCTCATTTTTCAAAGGCTAGTATTGTTTAATTTATACCATTCATTTGTTTTCTACCTCTATACACATTATATGAGTGCTATCATACGATGTCTCTCTTTATCTCACTAAGCAAAATTTTGTCCAAGTCCATGCATGTTGCTGTAAATGGAAAGATTTTCCCTTTGTATAATCACATTATATCCCATTATATATATATATGTATATATATATACCATACCTTCTTTACCCACTCATCTGTTAATGAGCATTTAAGTAGTTTCCAGCTCTTGAATATGTGTGAATAATGTTGTGATGAAATTGGGGTACATATATCTCTGTGAATAAGTGCTGTTGGTGTTTTAGGGTAAATACCAAGTAAGAGAATAAATGCATCATATGGAATATCCAGTCTCAATTATTTGAGGAATCTCCATACTGTTTTACAGAATGGTTGCATCGTTTTACACCTCCCATCAACAGTAAATAGCATTTCCTTTTTCTCCCCATCCTCTTCAGCACCTTTGCTTCCAGTTTTTGGGGCATTAGCAGCCATTCTAACAGGTCTGAGGTATTGTTTTGCTTTTTGATTTGCATTTCCCAAATGATAAGGGAAGTAGAATATCTTTTCATTAACTTGTTGGTCATTTGATGTTGTCCTTGGAGAGGTGTCTATTAAGGTCATCAGCCCATTTTGTCATTGGATTGCTTGCTTTTTTGTTGTCAAATTTAATGAGCTCTTTATGTATTTTGGATATCAATTCCTAGTCAGAGGTGTGATAGGCAAATATCTTTTCCCATTTAACTGGATCCCTTTTCATTTTGATGCATGTTGCTTTAACTGTAGAAATGTTTTAATTTGATGAAATCACATGTTTATCTTGAATTTGCTTTGCTATTAGAGTTGAGTTCTTGAAGATATCTCTCAGGTTTATGTCTAATAATATTCTGCTAATGTTTTCTTCTATGCATTTTAGATTTTCCAGCTTTACATCTAAGTCTTTAATCTATTTTGAGTCAATTTTTATGTATGGCATGTATGGTGGTGGTGGTCTAGTTAATAACCTTTTGGATGTGACTGTCCAGTTCTTCCAACACAACTTATTGCACATTTTTGCTCCTTTTTCAAAAATTAAATATCCATATATTGTGGATTTATTTCTGGGCTTTCAATGCTGTTCCAATAACCTGTATTTCAGTTTTTATTCTAATACATGTTGTTTGGATTATTATTGCTTTATAGTAGAGTTTGAGATCAGGGAGCATGATTACTCCGTTGTTGGGATTTTTTCCTGAGGATTGCTTTTGCTATTCTGGTCATTTGCTGTTCCAAATAAGTTTCATGATCTTTTATCCTTTGTCTTTGAAAAAAAATCTTTGGAATTTTGATGGAAGTAGCATTGGATCTTTACATTGCCTTGGGCGATATCATCATTTTTAATACGCTACTTCTTCCAGTCAATGAACGCGGTGTATCTTTCCATTTCTTTGTGTCATTGTCTATTTATTTTAACAATATCTTATTGTTCTTGTGCTATAGATCTTCACTTATTTGGTTAGGTTTATTCCAATGTATTTAATTTTTTTGATGTAACTATAAATGTTATTATTTTCTTGAGTTCTCTTTCTGTATTTTCATTGTTAATATACAGGAATGCAACAGATTTTTTAATAATATTTTTGTAACCTGCCACTTTACTGTATTTGTTTATTATTTCTAGTAACTTTTAATTTCAGTCTTTGGGATTCTCTATGTATATTATGTCATCCGCAAATAGTGAAAATTTAACTTTTTCCTTTAATATTTGGATACTTTTTAATATTGTTTTCTTGTCTAATTGCTTTGACCAGGACCTCCAACCCCATTTTAAATAATAATGGTGAGAGTGGACATTTTTCACTTGTTTCTGATCTTAGAAGAAAAGCTTTTTTGTCTTAGAGGAAAGCTTTCTGTCCATTGTGTACAATGTTGGCTGTGGGCTTATCATGCATAGCCTTTATTATGTGGAAGTACTTACTTTTATACCTATTTTAGAGGGTTCTTAACATAAAAGTGCTAGAATATTTTAAATTATTTTTCTACATAATTGTAAATTTAACAATGAGTTGCGTTGCTTGAAATTCTGCCTACTGAGATAACACAATGAGGATGTGTTGTCAAAAGAAAACTAGCTCTAGTGGTCTTTACTAACAGGTATGAAGAGATAAGCATTTTGCTGATAACCAGCACCATATCAGATAGCAAGGGAATGTTAATATGCTCAAGCAATGAAACCACATCTGATATAGAAGTTGCAACTGAAATGATGACATGACTAAGATTACAGTAATCCATTACTGTTTTCTAATATCATTGTTTCCTGCAAAGTTCACATAAACAATTGGAGTGAGGATGTGTTTAGAACTATCACCTCTGCAGCCTTCCAATCTTTGATGGTGGTACTAGTCTCTGAAATTCCTCCACAAATGTAGTATTTCTTTTAGTTGATTGTTTTACTAGGTAGAAAGATATATAGTGGCTTCCACTTTTCTTTTCATATCATATATGTCTTAATCCTCAGGTCAAGAAGTCATTGTGATTCTGCCAGGTGCTGAATAAATCTATCCTAAATTACGCATTTTAGAACTGGAGACATAACCACAAATATGTTTAGGGACCCAATGTACCAAATGTGAGATGGAACTCTGCTAAAGCTCTATTAGTAATCTGACCACCTTAAGCTTCTACTCAGTTAAGCAGGCCACAGTAACATTTGAGGTTTACTGGAAAGTGATATTTCAGAGCCAGTGTTCAGCAATCTCTAAAATAGTCACCCTCATTAAAAACTATAATCTGGTTTAGGTAAAGTTGGTAGAAAGATTAAAAGTATATATTTTGGTAGTTTAATGGGTGTTCTTCCTCAGTGGAATCTGGTTACAACTTGATTCAAGGGATTCTGATCTTGTAAATTGGCTTAAATCTAGGAATTTATTAGGAGGTCATGTCTCTTTTTGTGATTCACATAGATTTTTATTAATATTTATTGAGGTAAATTTGATTTACAAAATAATATAAACCCATATGTGTAGATTCACCATTCTTCAAATATATGACAACACACATCATCCACTACCAAATTACAAAACTTCCTTCATCATTGTACATTAGATGCCCCCATCCCCATCTCATTTTCCATGGGTAATCTCAGTCCTATTGCTAATGTCCAAGTGTTGATTTTTGTTCAGCCTTTTCCTTTGTTTCTTTATATTTCATATATGAGTTAGAAAATACAGTATTTGTCTTTGTCTTACTTGACATCATCTCCTCTAGTTTCACTGATATCAGAGATGACAGGATTTCATCTATTTCAGGGCTGTGTAGTTTTCCATTGTCTATAGATAATATATTCTTTATCCATTCCTCTAATGATGGGCATTTAGGTAGCTTCCAATTATTATCTATTACAAATCATGCTGCAATAAACATGGAGTGAATCAATCTTTGCAAGTTAGCATTTTTTGCATCTTTTGGGTAAATACTCAAAAGAGGAAGTAAAGGATATTGTGGGACTTTTATTCTCAATTATTTGAGGAATCTTCATACTGCTTTCCATAGCATTGTATACCAATTTCCATTACTACCAACGTGTAAAAGTGTTCACTTTTTTCTGCATCCTTCAATATTTGTTATTTCCAGACATTTGAATGATAGCCAATCTCACAGGTATAAATAATGTAATAGCTCAATGTGGATTGGATCTGAATTTCCCTAGCAACAAGTAAGGAAGAAAATCTTTCATATTCCTCTTAGCCTTGTGTAGGACTTCCTTGGAGAACTATCTGTCCCATTCTTCTGCTCAATTTTGGTATTTTTCTGTTAAGTTTGATGAATTCTTTGTATATTTTGGTTATTGGCCCCTTATCAGATATATGATGTACAAATATCTTCTTCCAGTCAGTAGTTTTTTGGTTTTTTTTTTTTCATTTTGGTGATGGATTCCTTTGCTGTGCAAAAGTTTTCTAGTTTTATGTAGTCTCATTTATTTTTTATATCCCTTGCTGCTGGTTTTGAGTCCACAAAGACATCTTTAAGGCTTATGCCATGGAATGTCTTACTCATGTTTTCGTCTAAGAATTTTATTGGTTCCAATTTTATATCCAAGTTTCTAATCCATGTTTTATTATTTTTTGTGTATGATGTTAGTGAGTGGTCTAGTTAATTCTTTTGTACATGATTGTTCATTTTTCCCAGCACCATTTATTGAAAAAACCTTTATCTGTCTGATGATTTTGTTTATTTTATCTTAAATTAACTGATTATATATGAATTAATCCATTTCTAGTGATTCTATTCTGTTCTACTGCTCTGTTCTCTGATTTTATTATGTACCATACAGTTCTCCCCTTTTTTGATTAAAATGTTTGATTATAGTAACTTTGATTTCATATATTTAAATAGACAAATATGTGTAGATTCCCCATTCCTAATATGTATGTCAACACCAAATAACCTTCACCAAATAGTCCTTCACCAAATAACCAAGTGTTCTTCACCATTGTCTAGTGGACTCAGCCATCACTTCCCTCCCTCATCCGATTCCCTATTGGTAACTTCGGTTCCATTGCAAGTGTCCAAGTGTTGGGTTTGTTTCCTCTGTTTCTTTATTTTGTCTATTCACATTTCAACTATGAGTGAGATCATTTGGTATCTATCTTTCTTCTTTTGACTTATTTAATTTAGCATAATCCCCTCCAGATCCATCCGTGTTGATGCAAATGAGAGGATTTCATCTCTTCTAAGGGCTATGTAGTATTCCATTGTATATATGTATCACATCTTCTTTATCCATTCATCTGACGATGTTACTCCCACTGTATTTTAAGAAGGGATGTTCTGCCTTTTTAGTACTAACATTTAAACATCAGAAGAGGACACACCCTCAGTCTCAGGGGGTTGAGACAAAAGGACCATGTAGAACCCATGGATGTGGGCTATAGAGCTGAGGTGACAATAAAGAACAAATAAATGAATGGGGATGATTCTTCATCTTTTCTCTTCTTTCCTGCCTCTTCTTACAAATACATAAGTAAATAAATTGAAAAGCACTAGTGTAGGTGTGCCTTGGTGGCCCAGCAGTCTACTACATCTGTAAACAGCCCCACATACATCCAAGGTCCTGGGTTTAAGACCTGGGTCCAGGGAGAACAACCAATGTGAAAAATTAAACAAAAATAAAAGAGCTTTTCCACCCTTCTCTCAAAAAATCTATAAGCAACAAAAATCCCACTAATTCTCAACATTTTCTTAACCTTATATCTAATTTTTATAATTTACAATTTTATTGTAGCAATTATTGCACATATTAGAATTACTGTCTATGTATATGTTCCCTATTTCTTAAATATATGTCAACAAACCATGCCTTCCACCAAATTACCAAATGTTCTTCACCATTATCCAGTGGACTCCACCACCATTTGACCTCCCCTCTCCTGTTCCTGATTGGCAACCTCAGTTCTATTGAAAGTATGCAAGGGTTGGTTTTGTTTTGTCTGTTTCATGTTTTGTTTATTCATGTTCCACCTATGAGTGAAATCATTTGGTATCTGTCTTTATTTTGAATTATTTCACTTAGCACAATCCCCTCTAGATCCTTCCATATTGATTCATATGATAGGGTTTCATCTTTTCTAAGGGCTGTGTAGTATTCCATTGTATATACATACCACACCTACTTTATCCATTCAATTGACCTTGGGCACTTAGGCAAATTTACAGTTCTTAGAAATGGTGAATAGGGATGCAATAAACACAGGGGTGGATAAATCTCTGCAGATCAGTGTTTTTGATTCTTTTGGGTAAATACCCAGAAGTGGAATGGTGGGATCATATAGGATTTCCATCTTAAAATTTTTCAGTAATCCCCAAACTGTTTTCCAAAGGGTTTGCACCAATTTGCACTCCCACCAGCAGTGCAAAAGTGTTCCCTTTTCTCCTCGTCCTTGTCAACATTTGTCATTTCCAGACTTTTGGATAATAGCCATCCTCTCAGGTGTAAATCGATATATCACTGTTTTTTTTTAATTTGCATTTCCCTGATAGCCAGAGAGTACGATATCTTTTCATGTGGTTGTCATCCATCTTTATTTCATCTTCAGAAAAATATGTGCCATTTACTCTTGACATTTTTTTATTGGATTGCCTGATTTTCTGTTATTTAACTTTATGAGTTCTAGCATATTTTAGGTATTATGCCTTTGTCAGAAATATGAAATGCAAATATTGTCTCCCAATTAGTAGGTTTTCTTTAAGTTTTGGTGATGCTTTCTTTCACTGTGAAGAAGCTCATTATTTTTATGTAGTCCCAGCTGTTTATTTTCCTTTTTGTTTCCTTTGATTGTGGAGTTGAGCCCCCAAATACCTGTCTATGGCTGATGTCTTGAAAAGTTCTTCCTATGTTGTCTTCTAAGAACTTTATGCTTTCTGGTCTCATGCACAAGTCTCCAGTCCATTTTAAGTCCATTTTTCTGAACGGAATTAGAGGGCAGTCAAACTTCACTTTTTTGCATGTGAATGTTCAGTTTTCCCAACACCATTTATTGAAGAGATGTTCCTTTCTTCACTGTATGCTTTTGTCACCTTTGTCAGAGATTAACTGATTGTATCAAATGATTCATTTTCTAGTGATTCAGATCTATACCGCTGATCTGTGCCTCTGTTATCATTCCAGTACCATACCATTTTGATCACTATCGCTTAGAAATATATTTCAATGTCTGGGAGTGTAATCCCTCCAAATTCGTTCTTTTTTCTAATAATTACATTGGCTATTTGGGGTCTTTTGTTGTTCAATACTATTTTTAAGATTTTTGTTCTATTTTCTAGAAATAAGCCTGTGGGACTTTAATGGGGATTGCATTAAAACTGCATATTGATTTGGGTAGGATGATCATTTTTAATGAGGTTGATTCTTCCCAGGAATGAGTAGGGTATGTGTTTCTATTTTGTTGCGTCTTCCTCTATTTCTTTTAAGAAGGACATGTGATTTTCATTGTACAGTTCTTTTACTTCCTTTGTTAGGTACATGCCCAGGTATTTTATTACTTTAAATTCTATTTTAAACGGTAGGGTTTTAGTGATTTCAATTTCTTCTACTGTGTTTTTTGTGTATAAAAATGCAGCAGATTTTTGTACATTGATTTTGTAGCCTGCCACTTTACTGTGTTTGTTGATGAATTCTAGAAGTTTCTGTGACAGAGTTTTAGGGGTTTCAACATAAAACCATGTTATTTGCAAATAAAGATAGTTCTGCTTCCTCCTTTCCCATTTAGATTCCTTTTATTTCCATTTCCTTCCTAATTGCTCTGGCTAAGACCTCCAGTAAAATGCTAAATAGCAGTGGTGAGAGGGGAGAGCTTTGCCTTGCTCCTGACCTTAGAGGAAATTATTTCAATTTTTCACCATTGGCTATGATGTTGACTGTGGATGTTTCATATATGTCCTTCATTAAGTTGAGATATGTACCTTCTATTCCCATTTTATGGAGGGTTTTCTTTTATCCTAAATGGGTGTTGGATCATATCAAAAGTATTTTCTTCATCTCTTGATATAATCAAGTTTTATTTTTCTCTTTGGTCTTGTTGATATAGTGTATAGCATTAATAAGATCTACATATGTTGAACCATCCTTGCATCCCTGGGATAAATCCAACTTGATCATGATGGCTGATCTTTTCAATGCATTGTTGGATTTACTTTGTTAAGATTTTGCTTTGAACTTTTGCATCTATGTTTACTAGAGATATTTGTAATTTTCTTTCCTGGTGATATCTCTATCAGATTTTTGTATCAGTGTATTGTTATTCTCATAAAAAGTATTTGGGAGAGTTTCCTATTCTTCAATATTTTGGAAGAGCTTGAGAAGAATATGTGTGAATTCTTCTCTGAATGTTTGGTAGAACACATTAGAGAATCCATCTGGTCTTGAGCATTTTTTGCGGAGAATTTTGATTACTTTTTCAATTTATTTGATTGCTATTTTTCTGTTTAGGTTTTCTAGGTCTTCCAGGTTCAGTCTTGGTAGATTATATTTTTCTAAAAATCTCTCCATGTCCTCAAGGTTGTCCTTTTTGTTGGCATGGATCGCTTCATAGTAGTCGCTTATGATGTTTCAAATTTCGGTGGTATCTGTTGTGGTATCCCCTTCAATTTTTGATTCTAGTTATGACAGTTTTCTCTTTTTTTCTTCGTGAGTCTAGCAAATGTTTTGTCAGTTTTGTTTAGTTTTTCAAATAAACAATTATCTGTATTGATATCTGGATTATGTTTTGTTTTCTATTTCATTTATTTCTGCTGGGATTTTGATTATTTCCTTTCTTCTGCTGATTTTTGGCTTTAATTGTTCTTCTTTCTCTAGTTGTTTTAGTACTATATACAGTTTTCATCACTATTGCTCTGCAGTATAGTTAAGATCTCGGAGTACAATACTTCTTTTTTTGTTCTTTTATCTCATAATTGTTTTTATCTATTAAAGGTACTATGTTATTACACAAAATTTCAATAGTCTTATTCCCTGATGAATGTCAGTGGGACTTTGGTACAGATTGCATTAAACATGTATATTTATTTAGGTAAGATGCCCATTTAAAAATGTTAATTCTTCCCAGTCATGAACATAGAAAATATTTCGATCTACTTGTATCTTATTCTATTTAAGAATGACTTTTAGTTTTCAGTTTAAAAATCTTTCACCTTTTTAAAGCGTATTTCATTATTTCTTTATTTTTGTTTCTAATTTAAATGGGATAATTTCCTTGATGTCATTCGCTTTTATCTTATTTTTGCATAAAAATGCAACCAATTTCTGTTTATGGATTTTGTGGCCTGACACTTTTCTGCACACTTTATTAATTCTAATATTTTGATGGAGTTTTTAGGATTCTCTACATATATTATCATGTCATCTGCTAAAATGATAATTTTACTTACTTTTTCCTAATATGGATTGGTTCATTTCTTCTTCTTGCCTAATTTTTCTGGCTTATGCATCAAATATCATTTCAAATTAAAGTGGTGATAGTGGATAATCTTGTCTTTTTTCTGATCTTAGAAGAAAACATTTCAGTTTTTCAACATTAAGTATTATGTTGACTGTGAACTTATTATGTATGGCCTTTATTATGTTGATGTATCTTCCTTCTATCCCATTTATGTCGAGTTTTTATCGTAAATGGGAGGTGAGTCCTTTAAAAGCTGTCCTTGTATCTATTGATATGATCATGCAATTTTATCCTTGTTCTTCTGATTGAACATTAATAGATAGATGCATGTTGAGCCATCCTAGCATCCCGGGGATAAATCCCACTTGGTCATGATAATGATAATTATAACATATTGTTAGCTCCAGTTTACTAAAGTTTTGTTGAGAATTTTACCATCTATACTCATTAGAAATATTGGTTTGTAACTTTTTTTTCTTGGTGACATCTTTATCATCTTTTGGTGTCAGTATAATGTTGGCCTGATAGGAAGTATTTGGAAGCATTCCTTTTTCTTCAATTTTTAGTGACTTTTAATTGAATAAGCATTAGTTCTTCTCTGATGATTTTATAAACTTACTAGCAATTCCATGTAGCCCTGGGTTTATTTGGGGGGAGAATTTTATTAGCGCTTCAATTTCTTCGTTTGTGATAGTTCTGTTCAGGTTTTCCATTTCTTACAGTTTCAGCTTCATTAAGCTGCATGTTTCTAAAAGTGTCCATGTCATGGAGATGCTCCCACTAATTGACATTTAGTTGTTCATAGTAATCTCTCATGATGTTTTGTATTTCTGTCATATTTTTGTAACTTCTCTTTTTCTTCTGATTATATTTGTGAGAGTTTCTCTCTTCCTTTATAGTGAACCTAAACACAGGTTTGTCAATTTTGCTTGGTTTTTTAGATAACTAGTTTTTGGTTTCAATGATCTGAATTTTTTGATTTTTATATCATCTATTTATGATAGAATTTTTATTATTGCCTTCCTTCTACTGACTGCAGATTTCAATTATTATTTTTGAGTTGCTTTAGATGGGTAGTTAGATTGTTTGTTTTTTATTTTTCTGATTTCTTAAGATGGATTTGGCTTGCAAAAATACCTCCTCTCTTAGTGCTGCTGCTAATGCATCCCATAAGTTCTAGTGATTCATGTCTTCAATATTTCATGTCTCCAAGTAGTTTATAAATTTTCCTTTCTTTATTCATTTCCTTTCATTTTACCAAAGAGTTATTCAGAAGTGTATTTTTTGCTTCCATATATTTTGAATTTTTCCAACATTATTTTTATGGCTGATTTATCATTTAAGATTGCAATGAGAAAAAATGCTTTATATAATTTCGGTCTTTGTAAATTTGTTGAGATATGTTTACTTCTCAACATATGGCCTATCCTTAAGAATGTTTCATGAGAGTTTGAGGAAAATGTGAATACTTCAGTTGTTGCATGAAGTATTTGGTATATGTCTATTTCACCCATCTGTTCTAATTTGCAACTCAAAGCTGTTTTTCACTGTTAATTTTCTGTCTAGTTGATATGTCTATTGTTTTAAGTACAGTGTTTAAGTCTTCTGCTATTACTGTACTGCTATTGATGTCACTTTTTAGGTACACTATGTCTTCTTTTTGAACTGAGTCCTTAATCATTATGCAATGTACATTCCTGTCTTTTATTATCTTCTATAGTTGGAAATTTATTTAATCTGATGAAAATATTATTGTCCTTGCTCTTATGGTTATAATTTGACTTGGGATTGCTCAACCATTGACTTTGTGTCTGTATTTATCTTTGAATATCAATTACTCTCCTGAATGCAGTTGAAAGTAGGGTTATATTTTTTAATCTTGGGTCACTCTCTGTTTTTGACTGGTGAATTCAGTCGATTAGCATTTATATTTATCATTGGTATATAACTGTTCATTGTGATTTTGTTGATTGTTTTCTGGATATTGTTGCAGATGGTACATTTGTTCTTCTCTTAGTTTATTTGAAAGTAATTGTGTGGTATTTGGTTTTCCTTTTAATTATTTTCCCCTAGAGTTATGTTTTGAGGTTAACCTGGGGTAGCATATATATTTCTATGCCTATAAAATCACTTTACTTGAAAGCAATTTAGTCTTGAGCTCATTCTAACAGTTCAATTTTGTACACTCTCTTTGCCACATTTTATATTTTGATGTCTTGCTTCTTTTAAGAGGTGTTTCTTTTATTTTGTAGAACTTTAGTTTTTCTTCTAAACTGATTCAATTCTGATGGATTCTATTACTTTTGCTTCTCTGAAAATCTCTTCACATTCCTTCATTTCTAAGTTAAAATCAAGCAGGCTAGTTAATTATTGGTTGGAGGTCCTTTTCTTTCTGCACTGAGAATATATAATATGATTTCTTTCTTGCCTTTGAATTTTCAGATGAAAAATCTGCCATTAGTATTATGTGGTCTCATTTGTATTTAGCTCATTTTTCTTTTCCTGCTTTTAAGATTCTCTTGTATTTTCGACATTCGAATGACATGGGGTAAGTCTTTCCACTACTTTGGTTTTAAATCTGAGCTTCCTGGATCTGTAGGTCTGCTTCTTTCATCAGCTTAGGAAAATTCTCAGCTATTATATTTTCCAATTAAGTTTCTACCCCTTCTCTCTCTCTTCTTCTGGGATCCCAATGATGTAATATTGTTTCACTTGATTTTATCCTATAGGTCTCATATGCTGTCTTCATTTCCTTTAATTATTTTTTGTTATATTTTCTGATCTGCTTGTTTACATTTAATTGTCCTCTCTTCCAGCTTACTGATTTTATTGAAGGTTTCTTCAAACCTACTATTGGGACACTACTGTGTTTTTTTAGCTAATCCATTGTGATATTTAGCTCCATTAATTTTGCTTTGAACTGCCTAATATTTTCTCCCTCATTTTTGCAGTTCTCCATTGTTTTCTTGATTTCCATGAGTATTATTAAAATATATGCTTTAGTTTTCATCAGGTATTTATTTAAGTGTGTTGCATTCAGATTTTCCCCTGCCGTCTTATAATTGTCTATAATTTCATCCATATTTCTTTGTCTCTTTGTTTTATCTAGCATTCTGTGTTTATTTCTGTGTATTAGGCATCCTTAATTCAAAGGTTTTGTGTTAGGTGGCACAGAATAGATCTGTTTGTCTGGAACACTGGACTTTCTTTGTTGTGTGATTTTAATATTTGTTGGATTTGATGAAGAACTAAGGTGAGCCTTCTGTTGAAGTACAGTTTTGGAGTTGGCATAGGCAATGAAATGGCCTCTTCCAGATTCACAGGCATAAAAAACAAAATCCAGAGTGTGACCCATGGATTGTTGGCCCATAATCTAAATACAACCCATAGTATAGACAGTGTTGGGACCTGTTGTTAGTTGTGTATCCTTCCTTGTGAAAGTCCCTCAGTCCTTTAGAGGAGTGGAAATCTAAGTGGGAATATAAGGACTCAAGTACAAGTAAACCATGCTTTGAGAAATTACCTTAGGTCAAAATGACATTGTTAATTGAAAGAAGGGAAGAGATATCATTCTTGTGTATACTACAAGATCTTTTGGGTATGAGTCAATCATTATAAGCAGTACTCAGTTTCCCATGAGTTGAAGCCAGGTTGCAGAAATCGAGGAAACTACAGTCAACTTGTCCTAACAGATGGAACTATGAAAACACTTGAAACTGAGGCACATGTTTGAAGAGATCACTATAACTGAATGCTGAAATTTGCACTTTCATTTGAAGGGTTATAAATGTAAAAAAACTGTGGAAATTCAGACAAACATATTAGCAAAACAGAATAGATCGATAGGAGACTTATTTGTGCATGAACACTTTGTGACAGAGATGACATTCGTAATGCAAGGGAAAATACTTCCCTTATCAATCAATGATGCTTGGTCAATTGGATAGCCATATAGCAAAATAATATTGACTTTTATTTTCCTTATACACAAAAGTCCATCACAAATGCATTAGCGTAAGATAATACATGTATTCTTTCAGTGGACTTCTGTGCTTGGTGGAACCACACACTCCAGGCAGCTTTGGTGCTACATGAGAGAAAATTCTGTGCCAGGTATATCTGTATGCTTGGAGAGGATTCTGGGATGGTTGATGACACATACCCCAGGCAGATTCTGTGCCAGTAAAGTTGTGCATCCAGCATAGCTTCAGAGCCGCACTTCTGGAGAAATGTCTATGTCTGGCAGAGTCACATACCACAAGCAACTTCTGTGTTGGGTAATGCTGTGCCCTGGATGATTTTGACGCTATGCACCTAGAATAATTTATATGTTGAGCATATCAGCTTTAATGCCGAGTTGAATGGTTTGGCCATGGAATATTCTCTGTAGGTGGGGGCCGAGGTAGACATAGCCAGAATACCCTCCCATGAGATACAACTTCAACTTGAGAACCACGGAGTGAGAAGTGTGTTGGAGATTCATATACTAGACTAGAGGGAAGTCCAAAGAAAAGACCTAACCTGAAATTTCAGTCCCCACGGGGGTAGGAAGCAAAGCAAAAAGCACAGAACAAAATGGTACCCACCTGCCTCCTTCCTGAACTCTCAAGACCCAACTCCCAATGCAGAGGAATTCCAAAACTGCTGTATATAGACTGCTAGAGTCAATTCTGGAGGATTAGGGAAGAAGGCTGGCCCAGTTGACACCAGTGGATTCATGCTCCCCAGGTCCACATGAACACAGCAGCAACACTTTCTCACCAGTCCACATGTAACTCCCCACCCAGAAGCCACACCACACCCTACAGCACACATACACAAATATCACACTAGAAAACTGCAAGAGGCAAAAATATTAAGCAAAATGTGCACACCATCTGTCAACAGGGAAAAAAGAACAGCTCAGCAAGAAGGAACTGTGACATGGAAGTACAGAAATTCCTGAAATCTCAGGAGACCTCGGAAACACAGGAAGACAGCCCATCAGAAACCAATTTGAAAGACACAGATGATTGTTTTTCTTTAAGAGATAAGAAATAGAAAGCTGTAATCATAGCGAAATTCAGAAAATAAAATAAAACACAAAATAGTTCAAAGGACTGCAAGAGAACTTATCAAAACAAGTCAATAAGCTCAAAATACAATGAAGGAATAGAAAGTAGAAATTGAAGATCTTTAAAATAAACAGATTCAGGATACAGAGTGCAGTGAATGAGATAAAGAGTACAGAATTGAATACATGGAGAAAAGGATCATTGATCTGGAAGATAAGAAATGTAGAAAGAAGCTAAGTGAAAGAAGAGATAGAGAAAAATGTTTTTAAAAAGAAAAAAACCTCCAAGAACTATTTTAATCAGTTAGAAAAGGCAACATAAGACCAATGGGTATCTCAGAAGGTGAAGAGAAAAAGAAGGAAATAGAGAACATAGTCAAAGAAATAATTAAATAAAACTTCCCAAACATGGGAAAGAAAATGGACATACAAGTAAATAAAACCAACAGAATGCCCGGTTACCTAAAGGCAAAAAGACCTACACCAAGGCATGTAATTGTGAAACAATTTAAAGAAAAAAATTAAAGGAGGCCAGGGGAAACAAAGCAAGTGACATATAAAGATACTCTTAATCAGGTGAATTGACAGACTTCTCAGCAGAAATTTTACAAGTCAGGGGAGAATTTAATCATGTTTTCATAATACTCCAAGATAAAATTTGTCAGTCAAGAATACTATATCCTGCAAAAAAATGTTTCTCAAATATGAAGGAGAAATAAGGATATTCCATGTCAAGCAAAAGCTAAAGGAATTTTTTTGCTGCCACCAATCTCCTCTACAAGAAATGTTAAGTCTCTCCTGCCTAAATCAAAAAGTAGAAAGCCTACAAAAAACCAGACAAAACCAAAAGTCAAAATGTCACTAGCAGTTTCTCAAATATCCACAACCACTCTGAATGTAAAGACACTGAACTGGCTAATTAAAAGGTACATAGTGGTTATGTGAATTAACAAACAAAGCCCAACTATATTCTGTGTGAAAGAGAGTCACTTGAGATCGAGAGACAAATACAGAATTAAAGTGAAAGAATGGAGAAGAGTACTCTAAGCTAATGGTGAAACCAAAAAGCAGAAACCACTAAACTCATATCAGACAAAATAAACTTCCAATAAAAAAGTTGAAAAAAGGTGGCCAATATATGATAAACAGATCAATACAAGAAGATATTTGTGCCCTGGTGGAGTGGTGGTTGGTTCGGTTCCCCCTGAAGGATGCAAATTGAGTACCCCTGGGTTCCAGTACCAGGCCTGGAGGGAACAACCATTGTGAACAATTAAATGAAAATTAAAGTGTTTCTTCCTCCTCTTCTTGCTTGCTTCCCTGCTATGCCTTCATTCCTGCTTACAGTTTTCCTTTTAAACAAAAAAGACATAGCATTTATTAATATAGATGCACCTAATAAAGGAGTGCCCACATATATCATGCAATTATTAAAAGTCTAAAGGGAGAAGTAGATAGCAATACACTAGTAGGAAACTTCAATGCCACACTCATTAGGAGAGATCATTCATACAAAAATGCAACAAGGAAGCAATAGTTTTAAACAATAAATTAAAAATTATGGACTTAAAAGATAGAGACTATTTCATAGATATTTCAGATAGAGAGAGTTCATAAAACAATAGGCTACCCATAGGTTTCAAGGACTCATGGAACATTCTCAAAGATAAACCATATATTGGAACAAATTCAAAGCTCAATAAATTTGGCAAGATTGAAAATCTTATCTAACATCTTTTTAGATCACAAAGACATCAAAATAGAGATCAACCAAAAGACAAAGTAAGTCAAAGCAGCAAAGAAATGGAGAATAAACAACATGTGACTAAAAATCTTTTGGGTCAAAAAAGAGGTGAAATGTGAAATTAAAAATTACCCGTACTCTAATGAAAATGAAGACATGACCTATCACTATCTGTAAGATGCAGTGAAAGCAGTAACAAAGGGAAATTTATATTGATAAAATCACACCTCAGGACACCAGAAAAATTGCAAGCAAAAACCTAAAGTTCACCTAAATGACTAAAAAAGAAAAAAATCCAAAATTTAGTCAAAGGAAATAAATAATAAAACAAAGCAGAAATCAGTGAAATAATCATCAAAAATCTATTTAAAATCACTGAAACCAAGAGTTGGTTTTCTGAAAGGATAAATGAAATAGACAAGCCACTAACCAGACTCACAGAGAGAGAAAACACAAATAAATAAAATGAGAATTGAAAGATGAGAAATCACAACTGACACAAGAGAAATCTAAGGGAATAAGAGATTATTATGTATACCATATGGCTAAAAATTGGAAAGTCTAGAGGATATGGACACAGTCTTGGAGACATATAATATTCCAAGACTAAACCGGAAGAAATGGCCACCCTGAAGAGATAAATCACAAGAAAATTGAAACAGTAATAAAAATCTCCCAAAAAACATAACTTTATCTGATGTCCCAACCTTTAGAATATTTGTTGATTTTTGATTTTGGGAACGTGAACTCTTTAAAGCCCCATTGAGCTTCAAGGATTTTTCCATTTGTTACTTTCTGATAATCTGAGGGTAGCGTCCTCATATATTCATCATAACTTAGTGGAAGACTAGAGAGGGAAGCCTCTGTATGTCTCTAGAACTCTCGATGCAGCTTTTTCTCTAGTCCTTTCCCTATAAATTGGAACACCTTGGCCTCTTCAAATTCTGCACTTTCACTCCTCAATTTAGTGAGAATGATACTCTTTCAAAATTCTCACTTCCTGAATTATGCTTAGAAAGCTTCCTGGCAGTAAGCTAGGGAAAATGTGTAGCTCAACTCATTTGCTTCCCTTCTCTTAGGGATCTTGTGAGACCTTGTCCAATTGTTTCATACGTTTTTTTCTGTTTTCTTAAAGTTGTTTACTGTGGTAAGTAAAACCAGTCCTTATTACTTTATCATGACTGAAATTGAATTTCGCATTTACTTTTTAACCCACGAACACTATTTTAATAGAAATTTAGATGATAGCTAGACAGGCAGATGATAGAAATATGACAGATAAATTATAAAGATAGAGATTCACAGCAAAAAACAGGAAAACATTTCATGCACAAGACTATTCATTATGATTATTTGTTATAAATAAAACTAGACATTTCAAGAGACTGTAGAAGAAAATATGGAACACCCACATGATGGAGTAGTATACGCATGGAAATGAAATGAGGAAGAGCTTTCCCAGTTGTTTCTTCATTGAGAGACATCTAAATATCATGAGTGATTTTCTTAAGGCCCTTGGTCTTTGGACTGTCTTCCCTTAACGAACAATTCTCTTGAGTTATCTAAAAAGATATTTCTCTCAGAACTGAATAATCTCTAAATCAGTGCTTGCACTAGCTCTTACAAAGCACAATTAAACATATGTGAAGTCTCTTTCCAGCTTCCAGTATTCTTTTAAAATATGACTCCTATTTAAACGTCTCTATTTTAGGTACTTGTTGGCATATTTTTTTATCTCTACAAGGGGTCATACCAGTTCTGAATGTTTTTAGCTTTCTATCATTTCAAAGTGGTAATTTTTTTCATATATAAATATATTAACTATATTGTGCACAGTTTTAGGCTGTGCAAAAGAGAAGCTTGTTTTATTTCGGACATGTGTATAACATTCTTGACCCTGAAACCCACAAACTGGATAGAACACAAATCTTATTAATATCCTACTACATTTTAAAATGTACTGTGGTTATTGAAATGTTAGCCTATTTTCAGTTTATTTCAGTAGCTACTATACAAACTCATTACATATTGACATATTGAAATAAGCATATTTTCATAAAGAAAATATTTAGTATAATCTAAAACCAAACTCTGTTCATTTATTATGTCACTAATTTTATAAATATTTAGCATAATTACTATTTAATTGTATAAGAATATTTTTCATTTCCTATTATCTCTTTAAATTGATTTTTTATGAATCTTAAGGTTATAATCCTAATGATGAAATCAGCCTTTCTACATAAAAGTACAACGTATGAATAAAGAAAGCTGTCATGAATGAAATGACAGAAACTTAATGTGTACTTATTCAAATTCTGTGAACTTTTGAAATCTATTTCATAGGCATCCCTTTTTAACAGCTTTATTAAAGAATGACACGAGGTCTGTCCTATTTACTTTCCTCCCTCCACCAAGTTTAAGACATAATTGTCATATGAAGTCATGTATATTTAGGTGTTCAACCTATAAATTGATACACATTTGTATTACTAAATAATTACCACAATAAGTTGGTTAATACAGTTATCACCTCACATAATTACATTACCTTTGTGGTGAGACCATTTAAAATTACTCTCAGTAACATTTGAGTATATATAATAGATTCACCAGGCCAATATTAGAGCACCAATACTTATTTCTCTTTTAACTGGACATTTGTGCCCTTTGATCAACATCTCTGCATTTGCCACAAACTTGTATGACAAAAACATTCTATTTTCTGTTTCTACGAATTTGAATGGATTTTATTGGATTACATTTAAAAGTGAAATCATATAATATTTGTTTTTCACTGACTTATTTCACTTACTATGATGTCCATCCTTCTTGTTGCAAAATAGCATGATCTCCTACATGGCTGAGTAATAGAATACTTCATATATATAATTGTGTGTTATATGTGTGAATGTTTATTTTTTATCCATTAATTTGCAAAAAAAGAAAAACAAATTGCTTTCAGGTCTTGGCTACTGTGAAGAATACTGCAATGAAATTTTGTTATATGCAAAATAAAATTATATCGAATTAATATTTCAAATTATTCTTTATTTTGACATAAAACCAGAAGTGGGATTCTCGTATGACATAATGATTTTATTTTTCATTTTTTTCCAGGAATATCCATACTATTTTTCAATTGTGCTAGTATAAATTAATGCTCTCATTAAAAGTTAACTTGGGAATGTTTTTCTACATATTCTTGCAAATACATATTTCCCAATCAACATTAAATTTCTTTTTCAAGTTTCTTTTTCATATGGTATTTTAGAGTGTCATACAGAGACTATACATATTAATAGTTTATAATTATTTAAGTGCCTACTATGTACTACAGTTTTTATTGTTGTATTTTGTTGTTTTATTTTGTTTACACTACTATATTATTTTTAGGACATAGAATTCACATCTCAGTCTGTGTGCATTTTACAGTACACCCACCTCCTAAGTACCAGTGCCCTTTACTACCATTTTGTTAACTCCTTCCATCCCCTTTTGCCAAACAGTCCACTCCCATCTCTCTGGTAACCACAGTCTTGAGTCCAATTAATTTTTTTTCGTATTGTCTGTTCACTTGTTTTTGTCTCTTCATACTCCACATATGAGTGAAAGCGTCCAATATGCTGACTACAGTGACTGGCACACTATTTGTTCCTCACACTCCCTACTGACAAAGAAGTTGCTGTTCACTTTCTTAAGCACCAGAGGCCTAATGGGCTGGCAGAAAAATTGCATAATAAAACAAGAGAAATCAAGCTAATGTAACAAAGTGAATACAACAAATAAAATCAGAAATAAAATAGAAGTGATGTATAAAGAATAATAATAGTATGAACTTCTATGTGACACCAAATTGGACAATCTAGAAGAAATGGAAAATTCTTAGAAATATACTACATTCCAACACTGAATCAAGGATAAATAGAAAATAAAACAGACTTATAATAAGTAAGGAAATTTAAAAATAATAAAAAGCTTCTCAAAAGACCCAGAAGGGATTAGTCGAGATGGCAACCTGGTAGGCACTGAGTCTCATCTCCTTTACACAGAGCAACTAAGAAATATTATTTTGCAGACACGAATGCTGAGGAAAAGGAGGACCAGAAGCTACAGAAACAAAAGCAGAATTCACTGCCAATATCAGAATTCCAACCTACATTGGAGATCCAGGATTCCAAGCCATGGGGTAAAAAAGAACCATGGTGGAGGGGTAGAACCTTGGGAATAGTTAGGCCTCCAAGAAGGTCACACTGATAGCAGAGAGCCCACCCAGTGGGTCTGGGACATGGAGGCAGGGGAAATGGTGTTGGTGGAAGGTAGAAGGAGGACCAGCATCCCAGTGTACTGAGTAGGTGTGCCAAAGGAGAATATACACAGGATGCCACCATAACTGGAGGGCAGCTAGGGGAATCGCCCACCCTCCCCCTCCATATTGCAACAGAGTCACACTGTCCACTCACCAGAATTTAAACCCAGGGGTTGTAGGAGCTTGAAAGAGCATCTCTAGAAGAGTGTTTTCCAGAAGGGAGGAACTCTCCAGAGCTACCCACTAGCACCACCATGTGGGTGGAGGCAGAACTGCAGACTGATTTCTGACTGAGCCAATGATGAGATGGTCCTTATCATTCAGACCTATGATGCTGGCAGAAGACTCTGCATCTCCCCCACAAACTCTAAACCAATAAGCTGAACTCTCAGACCCCAATGCAAGATGCAGTTCTTATCGTTAACAGAGCTGTTTATATTTTACAATTCTAGCAAGTGGCACCAAGGCTTTATTTTTGGTTTACTAATTCATGCCTTAGGAGCTCAAGAACGTGAATAGCAAATTCTTTGTCAGTAGGAAGTGTGAAGAACAAATAGTGGGCCAGTCACTGTAGTGAACATATTGGGGTGTGGACCACATCATGTGTGAAACCACAGCATTTGAGATCTATGGAATAAGATAAAAAGAAATGATATTTGCATTGTAGGAGTTCCAGAAGGAGAACAGAGGGAAAAAGGGGCAGAAAACTGTATTTGAAGAAATAATAGCTGAGAAATTCCCTAATATGAAGAATGAAGCGAGCTTCCAGACCCAGGAAACCCAAAGAGTGCCTAATAAAAGAATCCTAAAGAGACCTACACCAGGACATGTTGTCATTAAAATGCAAGATAAAGAAAAACAATCTTAAAAACATCCAGAGAAAAATGAGTTACATACAAAGGAGTCCCTATAAGATTGTCAGGGACTTTCTCAGCTGAAATTCTATAGGCCAGGAGGGAATGGCATGATATTGTCCAGAGACTGAAAGAAAAGGATTTTCAGCCGAGAATAATATTCCCTGTGAGAGTATCATTCAGAAATGAAGGAAAGATAAAAACCTTTTCCAATAAGCAGAAGTTAAAGAAATTTATCACCATAAAACCAGTTCCTCAAAAAATACCAAAAGATGCTATATAAAGTGTAAATAAATCCCATTTAATGCAGGTGTGTTATACATATTCATCTACGTTCATTAGTAATATTGTTCGGTAATTTTCTTTCTTGGTAATGTCTTTGTCAGCTTTTGGTATCACTGTGATGTTGGTCTCATGGAGAGAGGTAGTGTTTCCTGTTCTGCAATATTTTGCAAGAGTTTACGTAGAATAGTCATCAATTCTTCTCTAAGTTTTGGTGAAACTAATTGGAAGAGCCATCTGATCCTGATTATTTTTAGGAAGACTTTTGATTATCTCTTCAGTTTCTTTGCCTGTGATTGCTCTGTGGGACCTATTCAAGAACCTGGCATATATCATCTTATTTGAGATAAGCCTATGATGGAGATTCTATTATCCCCATTTTATAGATGACAAAACCAAAGTTAAGAAATCTGCCTCTTTATATAGCATGCAAATGTCAGAATCAAGGTTCAAATATTTTTTTTATGCACAAATCCTGTGTGCTTAATATTTTATCCTATTTAGTTTCATTAGTTTCCTTATTATTGATTTATTTAGAAAGATAACTATCCAAAATTTTTGGATTTCACTTTTATCATGTTAAGTTTTTTTAGCTACTTTACTCTTCTTGCTAATTCCAATTTTTCAACATTTCTAAATTAAGGAATTGGGCCTCAAAATTACATTATGAATTTTTTTTAATTGTACTATGTTCATTTTAAAGTTTGTTTTGGAAATATCCAATATATTGTACTCTCTTGAGTTTCTTTTGAAATAAATAATTTGATAAATTATATTCTTCTCTTGGCCTGAAAAGAAAAAATTCAAAACAAAAATCAAAGCCACACAAAATAAGGCATGGTAAAGGAATCTGGAAGTCTGTGGTGGTGTGGTGTGAAATGCACACAGACTGAGGTGTGAATTCAATATCCTAAGAAGCACAGAGTATGTAAAATAACAAAACATATGTGTATATAATTATATAATATATAAACATATATGCATAATGCTAATACAATGAATATCCATATATCCACCATATTGTTTAATTGTATCCATTTTGAAATGAACTTAAATTTTAATAAAACATAAATAAGTTTAAAAACCATTAGAGAAAATCAATAAAATTAAGAACATGCTTTTTGAAAATACAGGCAAAATTGACAATCATTTGGCTAGATTCACTAAAAATAGAAAATTCAACTACGTAGTATCAAAAATAAAAGAAGTTGCAATAGACCAAAATAATACAAAGCACCATATGAGACTAGTATTCTAAGAAATTGGAAAATCTGGAAGAAAAGGGGAAATTTATGAGAATCTTATAGGCTTCCAAGACAGGCTCAGGAATAAATAGAAAACCTGAACCAACCTACTACAAGTAAAAATTTAAAGCAATAATAGAAAAATCTTACACAAATTAAAAGTCCATATCCAGATTTCATTCTCACTGAGTTTTACCAAACCTTCAAGAATTAACACTATTTTTCTAAAACTTCCAAAATTAGTGAATAGTGAATGCTTCTAAACATAATTTGGAAAAAAATAAGCTTTATCTTGATACCAAAGTTATATAAGGACATTACAAAAAATTACAGACAAATATCTCTTATGAATAGAGTTGCAAAATTCCTCACAAAATATTAGCAAGCTGAATTCTACAATATACCAAGAAAGATCATGCTTATTGAAGGGAACTTAACAAAGTAGGTTAAAAATCTATAAAATGAAAACTTTAAGACACTGTGGAAATAAATAGAGGAAGACACAAACAAGATGACAATAAATTCCATGATCATGGATGAGAAGAACTAACATTGTTAAAATGGTCGTTTTAACTAAAGTAACATACAGACTCCATGCAATCCTTTTCAATATTTCTTTGTCATTTTAAAGAAAGTAAGCAATTCAGAAATGTGTATAGAATCACAAATGAGCCCAAATTGGCAAATCAATAAAGATAATGAAGAAAATGTAACAATCATGCTTCCTGATTTTAAATTATACTTCAAATCTAAAGTAAACCACACCTACATCCAAATTGCCAACATTCCTCTACCACTGACCATTGGGCCCTCAGCATTTGCTGCTCCCCCCTCCCTTATGCTCTTCCCTGCTGGTAAACTAGGTTTTATTGTCAGTATTCAAGGTCCAGTATTGGTTTTATTTTGTTTCCTTTGTTTCTTTATATTTCACATAATAGTGAGATTATCTGGTATTTGTCTCTTTCCGGCTTGTTTCACTTAGCATAATCTACTCTAGATCTATCCATGTTGCAGCAAATGACAGTATTTCACCTTTTATAGGATTTTGTAGCATTCAGCTGTCTGTGTATACAAAAATAGATATGCATACACATGTATATGTATATATAGCTATATATGTATACACACATATCACTTTATCCATTCATCTGACAGTAGGAATGTAGGTCTTCTCCAATTCTGGGCTATTGTAAATAATTATCCAATAACTAGAGGCACATTTATCTCATTGAATTAATTTTTATTTAGGTAACTACTCAAAATTAGATGATGGGGTCATATGGCATTTACATTCACCTGAGATTTCTTCACAAATATGACCTATCATATTTAGAACTTTAGAAATTTAAGGGAAAATTGGTAGGGAGAATGGTAACTTTTGGGGAGAGTAAAGATTCATGGAGCTGTCCTGGAAGGGCACCTTGGCTGGCATGGGAAGACTATAAACACAGCCTTCAAGATCTGATAATGCAGAAAGCAAAACAGTGAGGGATGATACAAATGACAGTCTTATATAATTAAGTAGGATCTTTGAATGACTATCTAAAAGGCACCTCAACTTTAAGGAAGAGGATCACAGGTCAAAGAAGGCAAGTGCTTGTTATGAGAGCGGGTAATGGACAGAGATTTGAAGAGCGGAGCCCAATAAAGAAATTAAGTCAGAGAAACTGTGATAGATCAAGCACAACATTTGTTCTAATGCAGGAGGTTTTGTCTACCATCTCTAACAGTCTCAAACTCTGAATGAATTTCACTAGTGATAAAGAGCTTTTTATTTCAGAGATGTTGATAGAAGCCTGGATATCTTCATGAATTTTTTCATTTTATTGAGCTTGAATTAACTTTCCTTCTTAAGCCAATCTTTGACCTATTTTCTTAACTTGGGTACAGCACGAAGCAACTCTAGAGGACATAATACACTAGATTTGTCCCACTTACTTTCTTTTAATTTAAATTAATTTTACTGAAGGAACATTGTATCATAATATTATATAGGTTTTTACTAAGTGCCCAACACCAGATGAAAGGATCAGGAAGATATGGTATATATATACAATGGAATACTACAAAGCCCTGAGAAGAGATAAAATCCTGTCAATTGAATCAACATAGATGAATCTAGAGGGAATTATACTAAGTAAAATAAGTCAAAAGAAGAAAGATAGATACCAGATGGCCTCAGTCTTAGGTGGAATTGAACAGAAAAAACAAAAGAACAGATGAAACAATACCAACACTTGGAACACTTGTAACAGAACTGAGGTTACCAGTAGGGAATGGGATCAAGGGAGATGGCCTAGCAATTGTGGTGGATCCCACCAGACAATGGTGAAGAACACTAGGTGATTTTGTGGAGGGCAGGGTGTGTCGACATATATATGAGGAATGGAAAACCTATACATAAGAATTTATTTTAATGTATACAAATAAAAATAATTAATTAAAATATCATATAGGTTTCTATATACAAACAATGCAATCAAAGAAAATAAAATCAAGTATTATACCCAATTTACAATAGAAACAGAAATAATTAAATATTTTGAAATATACTTAATAAAGGAAGTGAAAACCATGTAATAGAAGAAGATACAAAGAGATAGAAAGATATTCTAAGTTCATGGTTATAAAGAATAAACATTGTCAAAATGGTCATCCTACCTAAAGTATTGTACAGATTTAATACAGTTCTCGTCAAAATTCCACTGGAATTTTTCAAGAAGTAGACACAATAGTTTAGATAAAATAATTTAAAATGTAAGTGGGGTCACAAAAGACCCTGAATAACCAAAGCAATCATGTAACAAAAGAACAAAACTCAACAACAAAAAACAACTCAGTCGAAAAGTGGGCAGAATAATTGAATAGATTTCTCCAAAGATATATGGATGAACAACAAGCACATTAAAAAGTGTTTCTCCTCACTTGTTATTACGAAGTGCAAATAGAAACAACATTGAGTTATCACCTCATACCTGAGTGAACGGTTATTATCCAAAAGACTGGAAACAACATATGTTGGCATGGATGTAGAGAAAAAGGAACTCTTTTATTGTTGGTAAGAGTGTAAATTGGTGTAAAACTTTTATAAAGAATTATGGAAATACTTGGAAATTAATATAATCCCATCATCCCACTGAGTGTGTACCGAAAAACTACAAAAGCACTAATCTGCAGAGATATATGCACCCTATGTTTAGTGCAGCATTGTTTACAATAACCAAGAGTCAGAGGCTGACCTAGCACCCAGAATCAGATGACTGGACAAAGAAGATGTGCTATATACACACAATAGAGTACTACACCAGCATGGAGGGTGACAGGTCTCAGAGCCAGATATGGGTGCAAATCCAGTTTCCCCATTTCTCCCTGTTATCGCCACTGACACTAAAGGTGGGGGGAAATGTTCACTACCACACAAGAGGGATCAAAGTGCTCTCTCTCTCTACCCTACCTTCTCTGAAACCATCCTGTTGGGACTGTTGGGGTCTTTCATTAGAGCCTGGAAAGAGTGGAAGTCCAGCTTCTCCACTTTTTTTTTGAGTAGATGTGAGGGTGAGAAATGAAGCAATTCTTGTGGTGTTTCCTTGTAGTATAAGATATTTTTGCTTAATTGACCTTTTCATGTTACTTTGAGTATAGGGAGAATGGGTTTTGCTTTTTTTTTTTTTTGGTTGAGACTTTCTTCCACCCCAAAACATCAGACATTTGTGGGTTACTGCTTCCTCAGCACTAAATCTGGGATACATGAAGCAAAAAGAAATTCCATTAGTGAAATAAGTCAGATGGATAACACAAACATTGTTTGATTTCACTTATGTATTAAAAAATAAATAAATGAATCAGAACAAACATCATTTTAGACTATAAGAACAAAATAAGGATTATCAGAAGGGAAGAGGAAAGTAGGGTGGGTAAATCAGGTAAAAGGAGTCAGTTGTATGTTGCAAACTAGAATTCTGGTGACTAACTGATTTGTTTTCTCTATATATTTTATAGTCATCTTAATATTTGACTTGAATGACCAGTGTTTTTAGTTGTATTTAGTGGGAAGAATAGGGAAAAGTACATCTTCTCCATCTTCCCAGAAGTTCATAGCTATCTTTAAAACATTTTTCTTATTTTGGCTGAAGACTCAGGTGACATTATTTTTAAAGGAAGGGGAGGTATTACCATGTTTTTCTTAGAAATTTGAATGAAGGGAAAATTTACGTATTTTTTAATTTCTATTTTATGACATTATTTATAGTCAAGTGATTAATTTCTATGGTACCATGGGTAAATTTAATCCTATCTCAAAATTCTGAAGTTAATGAAAAATCTATATTTTTCCATTTTTTTTCTTTTTTATAACTATCTCTGTTCTGCTTTGAAGGACTGAGTAGATAAAATGAATGACTTAGATAAGGGAATAGGATTTTATGTGCTATTTATTCTTCCAGGTGAAGACTGTAACATTGGAACAGAAAATAGATTTGAGATATCACTAACTGCCTATATCAAGGGTATAAAAAATGTGTTTCATTTACTGAACTATAACATGCAATGATAAATAGATGGACCAGGAACTGAGGGCATACTAGGAAGAGTACATTTAGCAAGAGACTTAGGAAACTGGTCAAAATTCCTTTAAATTAAAATTTAAGTAAGAAAAGATAAAATGCCTAAATAAAATAGAATAGCAGAAGATATAAGTGAATTCCAAGTACTTTTTAGAATGAGAGTATAGATTATGGAATTGCACATAGTCATAGTTGTAATTATTTAAAAATGGGTAAAGAGTCATATAAACTTAAGAATTTATGTAACAGGAATTATGGCACCACACAAAATTATATGATTATATCACATTATAAACATATCTAACTGGAAGAAGCAATAAAACTAGTACTATATTTACATTTAGCATCGTATACTTAGTTTTAGAAAAGAGCTTAAACATCATCCTAAATCCTTATTCAATGCTTGACCCCCCCTCTTTAAAATTCAAAATCCAATGGTCATCAATTATCATTTAAATAATTATAACAATAAAAAAGAACTAATCTCAAGAAGCACTTTGGTTATATTTTCTGACAGCATGGAGGCATATGCCTATTTACAAAAAGAAAAAAAAAAACAAGGGCAGATTAGAGATCAAATATATAGGTAAAGATCCAAGGAGAGAGAATCATACATGAAGTTAAGCAGTATACTCGAGAATGTCTATCCTAACTAAAGGCAACTTTCCTAATGCATTTCAAGAGATTAAGCAATATATACAAAGGAGACGTGCACACATGACAAGGAATGTCACCTTTCATGAAGGCTTAAGATGTAAGTTCTCATTTTTTTATTGAAGGGATATTGCATTTTGAAACTAACTTGTTTTGAGGTATACATAACAGTATTTTATATTTACATATAGCACAGTAGGTTTATCTCACTTTAGTAAGAATGATTCTCATAATAATTATTTCCTTGCCCTGATAAACTTTTTGTCTTTCAGAATATAAATGTTGATTTCATTCATATATGGAATCTAAAAAAATTAAATGAAGAAAACACAACAAAAATAACACTCGACTCTGACAACAAAAATGTTGGTTACCAGATGGGAAGGGGGAGGGGAATAGGAAATAGAGTTAGGAGAGAGGGGTAAATTTAATAAATGTTAAATGGTACTAGAGCTTTGGTGATAGATGACATGGCTGTATAATTTGATGAAGTTTTGAAACAAACTTCACGTGATCTCATCTTATAAGGTGTATAGAGAAAGTAAACAAACAAATGAACCAAATATAAAAAATAGGTTTCAGTGGATATAATAAAATTAGTAGTTTCAAATTGAAGAGGGAGTGGGATGGGGAAATTGGGTAAAAGGCACTAATTATATGATGAAGAATAGAATTGAACTGCTGATGGCAAAGAGTGTATTACATACAGATGTCAGTTCATGATGAAACACACCTTAAACATATATAATCTCTAGAAAAGGATTTTCTTATATCGTCTAGATAGAATATATATGAAGTGGAACCAATGTTTAAAAAATGTCAACAACAATGTAGTACTCTTATTTATGCTTTTTAGGGCAAATTTTTAAAAATACAGAAAAGGGACAACACATTTCGAAAGGAAGTTTTTGTGATTTTAAGAAATGATGGTCAGAAAACAGAATTGTTTGCCTCACATTTTGCTTCCATTTTTCTACTAGAGAGAATAAATTTCATATTGGAAATCTGAAGGTAACATAGTTATGACAGCATGAGGGCAAAAATAAAAGATAACAATTAAACAAATTTAAATGATTAGGTCTCAAGCCCCTAGTGATTTTCATTACTTTGCACTTAAAAAATGTGCATGTATAAACACAAAATCATCAGCAGCAATCCATGAGAAATTATGGAAAACAAGAGAATTCAAAAGAAGCCAAATTTTTCAGTAAGATTTCTGAGTATTAAATATAGGAGAAAAAATTCCATATATTTTCAACTACTAGTACACTTTAAGTCTCTAACAATGTCCAAAAAATAATCTAATAAGAGATACAATGATTTTATAAAAGTATGTGTCTTTAGGAGTAAAACTTTATTCAGAATGAACAGTCATGCCAATTTACTTTCTTAATAATGTTATTAGACTGTAAAGTGAGAGTTGTAGAAATAGTGGTTCATGATTTAAACATGGAATTTGACAAAGTTCCTATACCTTAGTGGGAAAGCATAGCAATATAGATTGAATACTATTTTTATTAAGTACTTCTACAACTAGTTAAAATATTAAAGAGTTCATGTGAAACTAGTGGAATAACCAAAAAATATATCACAGAATAATGTTTTGAACTAATTATACAAGTCCAGACTGAGAAAGAGGAGAAAGAGAAGGAGGCAGTTGGGGTATCATGGCTAGAAAAGCAGTTTCAGTGAGAAAAAAACTCCAACATTTCAAACTATAAGCTAAAAATATGACTTGGTCAGTAAAATATCTAGTATGATTAAACTTTATATTAAAATACAAGATCTAGAAAAAAACGTCTGGAGTACTTACTCCTAAAATAGATTCTTTAAGAAAGTCACGAATAAATGAGTGGGCATTCTCTGGTGGAGTAGATGTTGGGGCAGTTACTTTCAGTTGAGCGCAGTCCACATACATCCCAAGGACCTGAGTTTGTGTCCGTAAGCTTGGGGGAACAACCAAGGTGTACAATGAAAATAAAATATAAATACAATGCTTCTTTTTCTTCAGCCTGCCAGTCTACTCTCCTTTATTCCTGTCTTCACCTTTCTTTAAAACAAGAAGAAAAAATAGTGATTGATATCGTGAAGAAACTGAAAAAAAAACTGCTTTCAAATAAGGAATAGTTTAAATAATTATAATACTTATCCCAGGAAGCAAAGACTTGAGAGGAAAACACTGAAAATATTTCTTGTCAACACTTGAAAGGATTTTGATTTGAAAGAGGATGCGTATTTACTTTCTGTTTATCTTAATTTTACCCAGAAAAATAATGTGCAGAATAGTTGTTATGCTTTTATTTCTATCTGCTTCTACACCATATTTTATCCACTTTGTATCTATTTATTCCTTGTATAATTCTCTCCTGCCCCCAAGGGTAGTATTTTATAATAAGATCTGGTCATTCAGGTCATTATATTAACTAGGAATTAACTCATTACTTTCAAAAGTGTTGACCAAATGACCTAGTTAGAGTGAATGATAGGAAATGAGATTTCTCCCTATGCCTGTCGGATTTAGCAAATAGAATATAAGATACCCAGTTTATTTTTAACTGAGTGTCTCTTGCAATATTTCAGACATACACAAAAATATGCAATTCAGATTTATGTTTAATCTATTGACCTAATTCTGATATGCAAATTTAATTAGACAGCTTGTATTTGACTTGTTGATCCTACTTCTACTAGGACTCTTAACACTACTGCTTTATGCTTTTGGAGGCTAACAGAAGAGGTTTGGAGTCTCTGTAGACAATTAGCCCTCATGTGTTTCACCAATGAGGGCACATGAGACACAAAAGAGAGCAGCATTAAGAGATGAAAAATGTGATGACATTGTTCAAATTTCCAGAAATGCTTAAAAATGTTCTACCTCTGGGCTTTCTAGTTGCATAGTACAGTACATAATAACATTTGCTTGTTTATTTCGTTCCCTTTCTAAAAAGGCAACAATTAACCCATATTATGCTTGCCCACAGAGGTTATTGTTTTCAATGATGAAAAGACAAATAGAGGATACTGAATGGAAAGCTAGAAGGAGGAACAGAGAATCAAGGTTTCCGGGGAAAATAAATTCCCAGGGTATATTCTATATTCAGAAACTGTGACTTAGCAAACTTTCTGGGGTATAGTTAAAGTGCATGGTGTGCAGCAAATGAATAGAATTAAAAGAAAGCTATACCTTAAATTTTCTCATTTATTTTCAAATATTTTATTATTTCACATTGCTACATGAATTCTAGCATATTGAATTAGCACCTCATTTTCTGTGCATTCTCTAAAATATGAATCAGCAGTGTCACAGAGTCCTCTACCACCACTTTGTTGCCTCCTTCCTCTTCTTGTTCCCCCTGCTTCCCATAGCCAGTTAATTTTGCTAAGATTTCCTTTGCTTTGTTTCTTTTTATTGTACGTAAAACCATTCTGTACTTCTCTTTTTATTTCTGCATTATTTAACTTAGCATATACCTCCAGTTCCATCCATGGTTTCAAAAAGCACTATTTCATCTTTCTAATAGCTGCATAGAAGTACATTAAGTATAGATACACATCTTCTTTATCAAATCATCAACTGATAGGCATTTAGGCTGTTTCCATTTCTTGTCTGTCGTGAGTTGTAACTGCTATGAACATAGCTGTGCATATTTTTTTTTCTGATTGGCATCTGTGTTCTTTGAGTATATGTCTAGAAGCAGGGTCACTAGAATTTTTGAGGACTCACCATAGTTTGCCAAAAAGACAGCATTAATTTACATCCCTACCAATAGCGTAGGAGTTTCCTTTTTCGCCACACCCTCTTCAACACTTGTTGTCTCCTACTCCAAGATATAACATCTGACTATAATTATCCTAACTTTAGGCAATGAATTCAAAATGGATAATAATATGATGCAGGTGAGTTGATTATAGAGACACATAAAAGGGGGCATTCAACTATCATGATGATATGGGATAGGTGAGCCCCAGAGTAAAGGGGATCTTGATAATATAAATAATACTGGGGGTTACTTTATCTGGTTTCAAAAATTGAGAGAAGAGTTTTCAAAGCAATTTCTCCCAGCTTGAAGAGAGAGGACTCCATCTGATATCTGGTAGATACATTTACTTAAGACTGCACATAGACATGAGGATAAGTTGCTAAATTGAAGGTGTTTGTGCTTTTTACAGGAAAACGAGAAGATTGTCTCTTACTCTACTTTCACTCTTACCCATAATTAAAGAAAAAAGCAAAGGTTTTAAAAAAATATTAGCAACAAAACCTAGATATTCTAGTGAGTACATTTCTACATTTTATAATCTGAATATATTAGAATATAAAATGTCATGACATTAGTATCAGAGATATATAGATAAATTTTCCAGATAAACAAGGAAAAAGACATGAGATGCAACAGAAAAACAGAATATTCAGAGCAACTGAAATGGCTAAAAATACAAAAAGAGCTTCCCCACCTCTCTAGTAATTAGAAATAGGAAAGTTGATAACAATTTACACTCAAAATTGGGCAGAAAGAAAACAAATGTTAACTCTCAAAAAAGTGTTAACAAAAGAAGACAAGGGCCTCATCGCTAGCTAGTGAGTATAAACTGGTTCGGTACATCTTTTCTTTGGCCAATGACTCTATATTCAGGATTCCATTTTGGAGAATGTACTACAAACTCGCACAGATCTATAGGCATTGTCATTCTGCCATCATGGACTTTATAGCATCAGGGTAAGTATCAGAGTTTACAATAAAGAAAAACACTAGATAGAGGGCTGTCTACCATGGCCTGGAGATGACTAGGTGGGTAACAAAGGAAAAACTAAGGAAAGACTAACCACCCTGGTTAATAAATGGCCTTCAGCAGTAAACTCTAGTTTTCAATCAACATTATCTACTATGTAACTCCAAAATGTTAGAAAGGAGAGAAAAGTTTCCAGGTTTTAGGTCTGCCAATTCTGCCACCCCAAAGTAAATGTATCTTGGAGAAAAGTCCAAGATGACAACTTAGTAGGAACACCCCTAGAAAACAAAAAAGACTCTTAAAGCAGTAGGAGAATAATGAGGCACATACAAAGATGTTCCCATAAGACTGTCAGTGAATTTCTCAACAGAAATTGTACAGGCTAAAAAGGAAAGGCATGATATATTCAAAGTGCTGAAAGAAGCTAATTTTCAACCTAGGATACTATACACTGTGATCTTATAATTTAGAACTGAAGGAATGATGAAAAGCTTTTCAGATAAGCAAATGTTAAAGGAATTAATTACCATAAAATCAGCTCTACAAAAAATATTAAAGGAGGCTCTTTAAAGTGTAAAGAAATCGCGCTTAAAAACAGTAAGACAACAAAATATCATAAGTGGGGAGGAGGAGAGGAGAAAAAATGTGGCTGGTTAGAATGAGTGTAAGATTAAACTTCTTTCAAAAAAATAGGAAATAAACGTAGAATACTTAATGCCAAACTCAGAATAACCTCAAAACACAGCTCCAGGAAAACATCAAAGAAGAAAACAGAATGGTAAATCAATCAGAACATAATTATATCCAAACCACCTGAGAAAGAGAAGAAAGGCATGGTCTGGAACAATACTCAGAAGAGGGATTTCAAAGTTGCAATAGTCAGCTACACATTAATAACATACTAAATGTTACTGGATTAAACTCACCAATTATGTGACACGGAGTGGCCGGATGGATTACTAAACATAATCCAAAATTTTGCTGCATTCAAAAACTCATTTTTCAAGCGATAAGCAAAGACTCAAAGTTAATGGTTGAAAGAAAATCCTATAGTCAAATGACAACCAAAAATAGCAGGAACAGCTATATTCACAATGGATAAAACAGACTTCTAAAGAAAAAAAAAAAAGCGAAATAAAAGACAGAGATTGACCTTCCATAATGATTAAGGGGTCAATTCAGCAAAAAGACATCTAATTATTAAAATACATTCCCAAATAAAGAAGCATCAAAATATATAATGCAAAAATTATTAGAACTGACAACGGACATTGACAGCAACAAAATAATCGAAGATTTCAACACCTCATTTACAACAATAGACCGATCAGCCAGGCAGAAAATTAACAGGAAAACATAATTTTTAAATGACCATTTACAACAGATAGGTCTAATAGGCAAACATCAAGCATTTCATTCAATGACTACAAATTTCACTTCTCAAGTATGCATGCAAATTCTCAAGGATAGATCACATGGTGGGAATCAAAACATGTCTCAACAAATTTATGAAGACTAAAATAATACCAAGCTACTTCTCTGAACACAATGGCTTAAATTTAGAAATCAATCACAAAAAGAAAGTTGGAAGACCCTAAATTAATTAGAGACTAAAAGATATGCTTCTTAATGACACTTGCATAAAAGAGGAAATCAAAGAGGAACTTAAAAAGTACAGAGACAACTGCTACACAAGCTACCAGAATCTATGGGATATGGCAAAAACAGTATGATGAGGTAAGTTCATTGCAATTCAGGCCCACCTCAAGGAACAAGAAAAATCACAAATAAACAAGCTTACCCTATATTTAAAACAACTAGAGAAAGAATAAAGTACATAATCAGTAAAAGAAATGAAATTCAATGAGAAATAAATTAAATAAAAACAAAAAGACAATCCAGAAGATCAGTGAAACTAAATGTTGGCTCTTCAAAAAAATAAACAAAATTGACAAACTATTGGCTAGACTCACAAAGAAAAAATAGAAAAAATTCATAATTAGAATGAGAAATGAAAGAGAAGTTAGAATAGACAACACAGAAATACAAAACATCACAAGAGACTATTTGAACAGCTCTATATCAACAAAATGGACAACCTTGAGGATCTGAACAGATTTTTAGTAAAATACAGCCTATCACGAGTGAAACTGGAAGGATTAGAAAACCTGAACAGAATAATCACAATCAAGGCAATTGAAGATAGTAAACCAAGTCTCCCTAAAAATAAACGACCACGGACAGATGACTTTTCTAACAAGTTTTCTAATAAGTTTTATCAAATCTTGAGAGAAGAATTAATATCTATACTTCTCAAACTCTTTTAAAATATTCAAAAATAGGTAGCAATTCCAAATACACTCACTGAAGTGAACATCACACTGATACCAAAAGCTTATAGAGATGAAACCAAGAGGAAAATTACAGAATAATAGATCTAATGAACACAGATGTAAAAATTCTCAAGAAAATATTACCAAACGACATCCAACAATGCATCAAAAAGATTATCTATCATGAAAATGTGTGATTTATCTCAGGATGCAAGGATGGTTTGACACATAAATCTATTAATGCAATATACCATATCAACAGGAGCAAGGAAAAGAATGATCATATCAACAGACAAAGTTTTTGACATGCTCCAACACACATTCATGATAAATGTCATGCATACAATGGGGTTAGAATGTACATACCTCAGCATAATAAAGGTCATATATAATAAGCCCATATCTAAAATCATAGTCAATGACAACAAATTGAAAGAATTTCCTGTAAGGTCAGAATCAAGGCACTCTCTACACTGCTATTTAATACACTGGAGGTCTTAGCCAGAGCAATTGGGTAAGAAAAAGAAATGAAAGGAATCCAAATCATTAAGGAGGAAGTAAAACAGTTGATAATTGCAGATGACATTATTATATATAGTGAAAATCATAAAAACTGTCAAAAAACTAGAACTCAACAAAGTGGCAGGCTACAAAATCAATGCACAAAAATCTATTACATTTTTATGCATAAATAACATGCTAGAAGAAAATTAAATCAATAAAACCACATTGTTTAAAATATAAGTAAAAATAATCAAATATCTTGGAGTATACATAACAAAGGAGATAAAATAACTGTATAATTAAAACTACAAGTCCTTCTTTAAAGAAATAGAGAAGGAAACAAATAGATGAAAAGACATCCCCTGCTCATGGATGAGAAAAATCAACATAACTAAAATGTTCATCTGACTAAAAGCAATATACAGATTTAATTGCAATCACCATTAAAGTCCCACAGGCTTTTTTCCAGGAAATAGAATAAAAATTCTCACATTTTTATGAAACAAAAGATTGCAAATATCCAGAACAACTATGAGCAAAAACAATGAATCTGGAAAGATTACATCCCAGATACCAGGGAGATTGTTATTAACCAAAAGTCTGTAAACAATAAATGGTGTTCATAATGTAGAGAAAAGGAAACAATTTTACACTATTGGTCGGAGTGAAAATTGGTGCAACCCTTATGGAAAAAAGTATGGGGATACTTCAAAAAGTTCAAGATGGAAATCCCATATGATCTTGCCATCCCACTGCTGAGTATGTACCCAAGAAATACAACAAAACTAATTCACAGTAATCTGTGCACCCTTATGTTTATTGCAGCCCTACTCACAATAGCTAGGAACTGGAAACTACCTAATTTCACACAGACAGATGAATGGAAGAAGAAATGGTACATATACACAATGGCCTTAGAAGAGATGAAATCCTATCATTTGAGTCAGCATTGATGGATCTAGAGGGGATTATGCTAAGTGAAATAAGTCAAAAAAATACATATTTCTAACAGACAATCTCACTCATAGGTGGAATGTGACTAGGCAAAACAAAGGAACAGAAAATACAAAACTAATCTTTGGACACTTACAACAGAACTAAGTTTACCAATAGGGAATGAGACAGAGTGATGGTAAGTGGTAGTAGAGCTCACGGGACAACGGTGATGAACATTTGTCGATGTGGTGAAGGGTAGGGTGTTTTGACATATATCTGAGGAATGGGAAAGTGTACCTAAGGAGAAAAACACATGAGTTTATTTGAATTTGCCAAACATGTTTCTGCAATAAAATTCTTAAAAAATGCTGTTGATTTTGGTGTGTTGATTTTATGTCACTTTGCTGTATTCATTATTGTTTTTAATATTTTTAGTGTCTTTTCAATTTTCTAGTTATAACATCTGCAAATAATATTGTTTTTTTATTTCCAATTTTGTTTCCTTTGATGTATTTTTCTTGTCTTATTTCTCTTACTAGAACTTCAAGAAAGATTTTGAATAGCAGTGTTTATAATGTGCAACCTTGTCTACACCAGATCTTTTGGGAAAAGTTTTCAGCTTTCTATATTACATGTGTTATGTATGGTTTTACATACATGGATTTTATTATTTTGAGATTTGTGGCTTCTAGTTCCATCTTAGTGATAATTTTTAGAATGTGTATTGAATCTTTTAAAATGCTTTATGTCTACTGGTATCATTTGGGTTTTGTTTTTCACTATATTATTGTGATATTTTATCTAGATTGATTTGTCTATGCTTAAACATACTTGCATCACTGGATCAATCTCACTTTGATCATAATGTACATCTTAAAAATGTGTTGTTGAATTTGGTTTGCCAAATCTTTGTTGAGGATTTTTATGGCTATATTCACTAGCAATATGGGTACAAAATTTTCATTTTTGGTGCTGTCCTTGCCTGATTTTGGAATCACTGTAATTCTAGCTTCATAAATGCATTTGAGATATTTTCCTCCTCCTTGATTTTGTGTATAAATTTAATGAGTATAGGTATTCATCTCTGAATGTTCAGTAAAATTCACTGGTGAAGCCCGCTGGTCATGGGCTCTTGTGTGTTGGGAGGTTTTGATTACTGATTTGCTTTGGGTGCTTTTGTTTGATCTCTTCATGTTACCTATGACCTCTTGGTTCAATTTTGGTAGGTAGTAGGATTCTAGAAATATGTCCATTTTTAAAAATTGGCAAATTTGTTGCCAAAGAGGTTTTCGGGGTAATTTCTTAGGTTACTTTTTATTTCTAGAGTGCCTGGTAATTTTCCCTCATTTATTTTTGATTCTTGTTATTAGCATTTTTTTCTCTTTTTATCTTCACAGGTGTAGATAAAGATCTGTCGATTTTGTTTATTTTTTCAAATAGTCAGATTTTAGTTTTATTGATTATTTGAATGGTTTCTTGTTTTTTCATTTACTTCTGTCATGATTTTAATTATATCCTTTCTTCTTTAATTTAATTATTCTTTTCTAATTTCTTCGAGTGAGTGGTTATTTAATTTGAGATGTCTCATGTTTTTTTATGTGTGATTGTGTTGCTATAAGCTATCCTCTTAGAACTAATTTTGCTATATTGCACATGTTCTGGTAGCTCATTTCTTCATCTCCTTTTTTTTCCATAATGTTTATGTTTGTCTTTAATTTCTTCATTAGCAGGAATTGTTCATATGCATGTTACTTAATCTTTACATTTTGTGCTTCTATTTTTTTTTCTGGTTTATTTCTAGTTTTACACCATTGTGTTTGGAGAAGGTATCAATAATGTCAACATTGCTAAATTTATTGAGAATTTTTTCAAGTCTTATGTCATGGTCTATCCAAGTAAGTGTTTCTTGTGTACTTGAGATGTATAGCTTTTATTGGGACAGAAAGTTCTGTATAAGTCTCTTAGATTTATATGATCCTCTACTTCACTTAGTGCCTTTAATTCTTGATTGATGTTCTGCATGGTCGATGTATTTATTGATGCAAGAGGGGTGTTGAAATCCTCAACTATTACTGTGTTGGAGTCTATATCTCCATTATAGTCTGTCTGTATTTGTTTTATATATTTGGGTGTATATATATTAACGTAAGGTAACTTTCTTACAGATCAACCCCTTTACCATGATGTAGTGTCTGTATTTTACTCATACTCTTTTAGGTAGAAGACTATCTTGTCTGATATTAGTATTGCACTTCCTGATTTCCTTTAATTCCATTGCATTGATATATTTTTCCATAATCTTTCACTTTCAACCTATGATAATCTGAATCTACTTGTGTTTCTTGAAGGTATATTATAAATGGATTCTGTTTTTGGAACAATCCAGCACCTCTGTCTTTTTTTAAATTAATTTTATCAAAAACATATTGCATTCTAGTATTAACTAAGTTTAAGGTATATATGATAGCAAATTTACATCCATATTAATACATTCTGTTTAATGTTATTTTTTTATTCAATATACAATTAATCTCCTTCACTATACAATTAATGCCCTCTACCCTGTTTGCACAGCTACTTTTCCCCTCTTTCTTCCTGAACACTCTGATTTGCTTTTTTTTCACTAAAAGTCTATTATTGCTTGATCTAGTTCATTTTAACCTCTGTTATTAAACTTAGTTCATTTACACTACACATGAGTGATAACATATATCTTTCTTCTTCTTACTTATCTTGCTAAACATAATTCCCTCCAGGTCTATCCACGTGGCCACAAATAGCAGGGTTTTTTCCTTTTTATAGCTGCATAGTGTTCCATCATGCATATATACCAATTTTCTTTATCCACTCATATGTTGAAGGGCATTTAGGTTATTTCCAGTGATTGAATGCTGTAACTAATGCTGTAACTAATGCTTTAAAGTACATTGAGGTGCATATACACCTGAAAACACGTATTGTGTTTTAGGGAAAATACCCAGTAGAGGAATAATTGGACCATATTGGATATCTGTTCTTAGTTCTTTGTGTAATCTCCATATTTCTCTCTAAAATCATTGTACTATTTGACGTTATCACCAAGAGTATATGCATTCACTTTTTTCACATCCTTGTCAGCACTTTCTGCTTCCACTCTTTTGTATAATAGCTATTCTCACAGGTACGAGGTGATATCTCAGTGTTTTGATTTGTTTCTCTAATGGCAATAAAAGTAGAACATCTTTCCATTAGCCTGTTGGTCATTTGTATATCTTCTTAGAGAAGTGTCTATTCAGATTATATGCCCATTTTAATAATTGGATTGCTAGTTTTGTTGAGTTTTATGAGTTCTTTATATATTTTGGATACTAACCACTTGTTAGAGATGAGGTGTGAAAATGTCTTCTGCCGTTTAGCAGGATCTTTTTGTTTTGATGACAAAACTGTGCTGAAGATTTTTAGGTTGATGTAATCCCATTTATTTATTTTGGATTTTATTTCCCTTGCTATTGGAGTTGAGTCCCCAAAGTCATTGCTTAGGTCAATGTCATGTCATGTTTGGCCTGTTTTATTCTATGTATTTTATGGTCTCCAAATCTACATCTAAGTCTTGAATACATTTAAATTAATTTTTGTGTATGGTATTAGGTGGTGGTCTAGTATGAACCTTTCATATGTGGCTGTCCTGTTCTCCTAACACAATTTATTGAAGAGATTCTGTTATATTGATAGCAACACAATAATATTAGGGAACTTTAACATGACAATGCCACTCTCAGTAAAAGACAGATAATCCAGACTAAGAATCAATAAGAAAACAAAATCTTAAAAAATATTAGAAGATATATATATGTGTGTGTGTGTTTGTGTGTATATATATATATACATATAATATTATATACATATATATAGAGAGAGAGCAAGAGACTAATTCATCCTAAAATAATACACTACATGTTCTTTTCAAGTGCTGATGGAACATTCTCAAGGATATACCATATGTTAGGAAACAAATCTCAACAATTTCAAAGATTGAAATCATGTCTATCATATTTTTGGATCACAGAGGCATCAAACTAAAAATCAAAAGATGAAAGAGATGAAAACTACAAAAGAGTTTAGAATAAAGAACATCCTATTGAGTAACAATTAGCTAAAGTAGGAAATCAAATGTGAAATTAAAAAAATACCCTCAACCAAATGAAAATGAAGACATCCAAAACCACATCCAAGCCCAGATAAGATAACAAAAAAAAGAAAATTACAGATCTATATCTTTGATGAATATTGATGCAAAAATTCTCAACAAAATATTAGCAACTGAATTCAATAACATATTAAATGAATCATATACCATCATCAAGTAGGAGTTATTCTAGGGGTGCAGGGATGGTTCAAAAAATACAAATCGATAAATGTGATACATTATATCAACAAAAAAGAGATAAAGCACACAGTCATCTCAATAGATGCAGAAAAAGTCTTTGACATGATTCAATGTGCTTTTATGCTAAAAACCTGTAAAATAGGTATAAATGGAATTTACTTCTAAAAAATAAAGTGTATAAGATAAACCTAGAGCCAATATTATACTCAATGGAGAAATACTGAAAGCTTCTCAGCTAAGTTAGGATAAAGGCATGTATGTCCACTATTACCACTAATTTTAATATAGTGCTGGAAGTCCTGATCAGTGCAACCAGACAAGAAAAAGATAAAGGTTTGGAAAGAATGAAGTGAAATTATCACTTGATAATATATACCAAGAATCCAGAGATTCCTGCTATAGTTGAAAATCCGTGAAGTAGCAGCATTACAATTTATTATTTGTATATATTTTAAGACTTTATAAACCCTTCCTACTCTCATATAAACCCTTCCCACACTCTTATTACCCTTTCACACTCTTATAAACACTTTCTATACTCTGAAACCTATGTAATCTTAACAACATATCAAATTCTATGTGGGTACTCACTAGTGAAGTACGTATATGTATGCTGCAAAATCCCGCCATACAGCGAAAATTCCGCGAGACAGAATTAGATATATATTCTTTTAAAAACCCACGATACAGTGAAGCTACAATAAGTGAACTGTCATATAGCAAGGAACGACTGTATACAGATTTTTACGCTATACCCATAAAAATCACGATGACATCCTTTACAGATATAGAACAAAAAAATCATACAATTTATTTGAAACTACCAGAGACTCAGGATAGCAAAATCAATACTGAGGGAAAATAACAAAACGGAGGCGTCATGCTCCCAGACTTCAAACTCTACTACAAAGCAGTAATAATCAGAACAGCATGGTATTGGAATAAAAATAGAAATACAGATCAATGGAACAGAATTGAGAATCCAGAAATAAACCCACACATATATGAACAATTAATTTTTGACAAGAGATAAAAGCTTACAATGGGGCATTTATAGTCTCTGTGTCTTAATTGGTGAGTTCAGTCCGTTCACATTTAGGGTGATTTTTGGATATGTTGGGCATTGTTACTATCATTTGATACTCTTTTTTTCTGTTAGTTTTGTATCTCTGATACCATTTATTCCCATTTATTTATGTTTGCCTTTGCTTTCAACTGCTTTTCAATATCACTTCTCTCAGATTCTTTAACTTTCTGCAATTTATCTCTATATGATGTGTGGTTTCTGGCTCCCATGTTTTATCTCTTATTTATCCCATCTACTATAGTCTTATTACCAACTATTGTATTTTTCTTCCCCATTTTGGTGTGTTTTGTTTTCTCCTTATGGTCCTGACTTTACTTATATTTCTATATTTGCTTATATTCTATTTGTCAAATTCTTCAGTTTTGGTCATTCTTTTTATTGTTTTCTCTGTAATAGTATTGCTCTCAACATGTTTTGGAAGCCAGGTTTGGTGATGGAAAGATCCATTAACTTTTTTATCATTGAAGAACTTTATTTCTCCATGATATCTGAATGATAATCTTTCAGGATAGAGCATTTTTGAAAGGTAGATTTTATCTTTTACTATTTTGAATATGTCTTTCTTTCATCTTTTATGTCATAGGATTTCTCTTTATAAGACTGATGATATCTTAAAGGATATATCTGTACAAGTTGTTTCTATTTTCTCTTGCAACCTTAGTAGATATTCTTTAATGTTGTCTTTTGCTAGTTTTACTATGATGTGTCTTTGCGTAGATCATTTTGCATTTAGGAAACTGAGCTTTTATTTTATTTTTCACTTTTATGGTTAGTTTTTGTGTCAGGTGTGGGAAGCTTTCTGCTATTCTTCTTAGTCATTCCTCTGTAATACTGAGCCTGTTTATGGAAGTTCCATGTTTTTCCTCAATTCCTTGACTGTATCTTTTTATATCCAGCTACTCTGTTTGTGTTTACTTATAGCCACAGTATCTTTGGTGATGTCATCTTTGTAATCTATCAGTTCTTTTCTGAGGTGTTAGAATTGTTTTTTCATAGTTAAGTGTGCATTTGAAGCTCATTAAGCATTTTTATAATAAACCCTTTAAATCCTTTGTCTATTAGGTTTTTACATTTAGTGTCATTACATTGCTTCTCTGGGCAATTCCTATCTCTTCCTCTATTTGAGTCATTTGTGCTTCATTTGCTAGGGAGTAGGAATTCCACGTGTCTCCACTTCTCTGTTCTATGTTTAATGCTGAGGTTTTATTTTCCTTTCTCTTGTTTACTTCTTATGTGATGGAGACTTTTGGGATGGTGTGGTTGATCACTAACTGTTGACTGTGTGATATTACTGTGCAGGTTCACACCACAATGGTTAGCTAGGTTGCTTAGCTCAGCAGCAGGCATGGTCCCTCATATAGAGATAGGCTTGGTCACTCAAGTCAGAGGACCATGTATCATTTGGAATATCAGCTACTTTTCCACCAGCAGGCTTGTTGGGGTGGAGATGCTCACTCCTGTAGTGCTTCCTCAAGAAATCAGAGGTACTCCCAGGGCTGCTCCTGGGCTAGGTGGGCTGGTGCCAAGAGGGCTGCTTTCTCGAGAAACCCTGAGGCTATGAACCCAAAAACTCACAGGCACTCATGAGGCTGTTCCTGACAGGTGGGCTGTCACTGGTGCTTCCGCTAAGTCCTCTGCAGCGCTCCCCACCACCATCTACCACAGGCTAAACTTTTAAAGGTGCCATATGAGCAGAGTTACCAATCCTGGTAAGACATAGCCTGTGCTTATTCTACCCTAAATGAGTAGTTCTCAGATGGGCATGCATCAATGTCACCTAAAGGATCGCCTTATTAAATTACTGATTGCTGGGTCCCAACTGGGAAGTTTCCATTTAGTAGGTCTGAGGTGGATCCAAGAATCTGCATTTCTAACAAGTTTTTAGATGATACTAATGCTACTAATACAGGAGCCACATTTGAGATGCAATGGTCTTGTTCAACCCACAGTGCCAGGTGCTCTGGTCAGGTGACTGAGAGTCTCATTCCACTACTAGGTAGGATATCTTTAGTCTATTCCAGAAGTGTATTATGTTTTATGCACTGAAGTTCACAGTATTATTTCCTATTGATCTATCTTCTAAAGGAGATTTTTTGTTGTAATATTCCTGTTTCATCTCCATTACTCTATATTGGGGCAGTTAAATTTTAGCTAATTTATTTTGTGAATCATAAAGTTTATCCTAAAATTCATACATGCTGTTTTTCTGGGGAGAATGTAAAATGACATTAACTCATATGGAAAAGATTTGGATAATATCTAACACTAACATATTAACTTGTCTGTCAATTTCACTTTTTTTTTATAAATTTACCCTAACCATACAACTTTTCAGTATAAAATTTTACATTCAGTGTTATTTATGGTTGTATAATTTGTTACTGTAAAATACTGAAAATTTATGTCAAAGCATAGTAATTTGATTGAATAAACCATAGCAACCATACACAATGAAGTACTATGCAGCTATAAGAGTGAATATGTAAGATATATGAACAGATGTAGGTTTCCAAAATATATTAAGAGAACTAGAAAAGTACACGAGGATTCCTAGAATGAGCTTTCTTTTGTGTAAGAAAAAGAGGAAAATAAAAAGCATATATTTATCTTCACATAAAGAAACTACAGGTAGGATGAATAGTTAACAATGAAGTTGATTACCTGCAAGAAGTGAGGTAAAGTGCGGTAAAGAAGACACGGAGGAAGTGACAGGTGACAGTACTCAGTATGTCTTTCTGTATATTTTTAAATTTTGGAACCATGTTGAAGTTTTTCAAATTCAGAAAAAAAATTAATATCAAGAATGAAGTTTATCAAAAGGAGCAAACTTTCAGTTATAAGATACATAAATCTTGGAGATATATAGTGACTATAGTACTGTATATATGAAAGTTTCCAAGGGAATGAGTAGATTTTGAAAGTTCTCATCATAAGAATGAAACATTTGCAATGATGTAACTTATTTTGATAATCATTTTATAATACGCATATACTAAATCATGTTGCATACTTTAAACTTATACAATGTATTATGTCAATTAAATCTCAATGTTTGTAAGCTAAATTGTATCAAATCACTGAAATGTGAACAAAGCTAAACACATTAAATGGATATAAACACAACTTAATTTCAAATGAAAAACATAATTATACTGAAGCGAAGCAACAAAACTTAAGTTCTCCAGACTTCATACTTGACTGAGGAAATTGTGCAATAGAATTCCTTGTCTTGAAATTATATTACTTAAGTTACATTTATTTTAGTTATTCTGATTGGGGAAGAGTAGTATATGCATTTTATATAGCCATAGACATTTGTAAAAGTACATAGAGGATAGATGCTGGATAGACAAAAGAATAGCAGACATGATTTGTTATGCCACATCAATTTGTCCTTTTTATTTTAATTGATTTCATTGAAGGAACATTACATCATAACATTTTATAGGTTTAAGGTGTGTCATGCATTATATATAACTTCTCTTTCTTATGGTCACAATACATTGATCACTATCAGTGGAATTATTCCTTTTCCCTCTCTCCATTCAAATAGTTCTATAGAGTTACTGTATGTGGCTATGCATGATGTTTACTTTTTGTCCAAATTTGTGAGAAAAAAAGGGATGCACATTATACAAGGGTAGTACTAATTCCTTATCTATATAAATGCTTTCCATTTTTATTTCTTGAATCTTATATCTGTTCTTGTGTTTTGTAATTATTTATTGCATAAAATTTCTAGTACCATGTTAAAAATGCTAAATTTCCTTTATAATGCAAAATAAACAAGTACAGACAAAAATAAACAAATAAATATTTGAATTAAAAATTAAAACAAAATATTTTTCCCTGAAAGTTTGGGCCAAAAACTTGGCTGTGCATTACACACAGCAAAACATTGTATATCTCAAGTTTAGTTCTATTTTCGAGAATTAAACATGAGAGCAGAGGCAAGGTTTGCAACTGTTACTCACATTGTGTTCTCATGTCAAGCCTGAGAACTGGTCAGCAATGAAAAAAATATCTGAAAGATGGACAAAAATGCCAATATATTGAATGAAGTCAATAAATCCCTTTGGTTTAAGCCAGTCTGAGTTAGATTTTAACACTTGCAACTAAATGGTTCTAATAGATTTGCTGCAAAACCATGACTTAAAGACATAATTCAATTCAATTCTCTTTATATATGATTCCTATGTTAAATTATTTTACAAATTATTATCAGCAATGAAATATTTCTTAAAGAATTGGCATGCTTCCTGTCACATAATTATTATGTAACCTCCTGAGTTTTCGCACTTTTCCTGTCAAGAAGCTCAGAGCTAAATTTAATGTTCAATTAAATTACCTGTTAGCCCTGGCTACTTTATTTGCATTATTGTTTTCATGGTTTTGTTTTTGGTTTTCAATTTTAACAGTGATATCGCTTACATGCCTGATAATATAGACAATGTTGAGTCTCTCTTAGAAGGTGAATAAAATCAGTAAGACTATCTGGAACAGAAACACAATACATACATACATGTTAAGTAAAAATGCATCTATTAACAAAGAGAATGTTTTTGTCAGATTCAGAATAATCAGAGGATGTCAAATGTTGTGGCTTCCTTTAACTAAGATACTAAAACAAAGAACAGAATACAAAAATATCTAAAATACTTACACTTAGAAGATATACTAAATGCATCTGGGAGTCTTGAAGCAAAAGGAGAAAAGGAAGGCCTGAGGCCTAACCAGTGTTTAGGCAGGTAGGGGAAACAAAAGTGTGAGGGATGGAAAGATCTAGAAAGAGAAGATTCAGTAGCACACGTTCTAGCTCTAGAAGAAGCCAGTAGAAAAAGGACATGAATTTTATCTTCAAAAATATTTCACCAGCATCTTCACTCCAGATTTATCTCACCAAGAGGAGGGTGTGGGAGACACACAGGAGAAACAAATTGTGTTCTGCTTCTTCTATGCCTCATCTTATCCTCCAAGTCAACCTAGAAGACTAAATCAGGTTAGCCTGACTGGTCTAAATAATTTTAGGACCTCAACGACCAAAACAAAAGAAAACAAAGCAAAAGTAATGCTTGCTTTATCTTGGTAGCTAATGCTTAAAGACAAAAGCAGAATGAAGTCATACTTCATTTGTTTAAAGTATTATGATGCATAAATGGTGATCAGATATTTTATTAGGGGGTTAAGGGGATAGGAGGCATGAAAGAAGTAAAAGCAGAAGAAAAGAAAAAGAGATTGTCAGTGGGAAAGCAAGTTTTGCAGACTTCCCAAATTTGCCCTAGGAACAACCCTATTTACCTTTAAAAAGTTGAGAAAAATAGAAGCGGTGCATGGAGATTTTGATTGCCAGGTTCCAAATGCATTTCTGAACCTCATATAAAATCAAGTTTTATTATGTGCATGCCTAACTTCTACAGTCTAATATGGCCTACAAATGCATGACTTTTTTGAGGGTCAGAATTTCTATTATTATCATTGATTCCAAAGTTAAAATAATTTTTTCAGTATGCGGAGACCAAGGTTATAACTTGTCCTTACAACAGAAAAGGATGTTCCACTTTGACTAACTTGAAGACAAATGGTGTCTCCTGATAAATCTTAAAATTTGTTATATTTTCATCTTAATTTTCTTGAATTCTCTTGCTTTATAAGAACATTAGAAATTAATCTTAAAGGGGAAATATTACTTTTCAGGAAATAGCAATGTGTATGCATAAAAATTATATCTGAAACACTTTTTTCCATAAATTGTTCCTGAACAATGTATAGAAACTTCCAGAGAAATTGCAAGTAGTTGTATTTAATAAAAGCAGTCCTAAAGGTTTATATCTATAAATGATCAAGCAACATCAAATGTAAAATGTTAGAAATTTGCAGTTTTTTAATTCAGTACCCACATAATGCCAGTAATTTAATATATTTTGATACATGTTGCTCACAGAGTTTTTAATAAGATAAAAAATATATTTAAATTCTATGTCATCTTTGGCAAGTTTTAAATCCATAATGGTAACCATTTCTTCAGCAGCACTGTGTGGAAAAATTCACTTTACAATGCACTACTGAATTTGATCTTACATAAAAAATATAATACAATGAAAAATTTAATGTCAAAACAAACAGTCCTTTAAAGAAGAAATTTATATAACTAATTATGGTATAAACTCCATAATGTATTCAGAAAAATGAAATACAATTATCTGAACACTGGGGAACTTTGTTTTTAATTGTAGCTCTTAAGTTTTACGTACATGTTAATCAAGTTTACATACAACTTTAACACCATTTCTGTCTTGAGAAAGTACAATAAAATGCCAGTATCATATTTCATATGTTAGAAAATAAATTTAGGAATCCTAATGTGCTTGAGAAGTGCTGGCAAGACAATTTTATTTGTGGTTATAGCAAACTCTGCTCTCTCTGCATAAAGTTTATGTTATTAATGACTACCAACACTGTTTACTGTGTTCTACACAGCAAACACAAAAACAATAAAACTACATTTTCTACTTTTTGTATTGTGAAATTTAATGCAAGATAAATTCTTATATCCAAACCATGCTGACATATGGATATTTAATTGATATTTAATGCGTAAATTTTCAAATACCTACTTCTTGCTAGACTGCTTTCAAGATGTTAAAAACGTTATACTAAAAATTACATTTTTTTTGCTATTAAGTGGTATTACTTTTAGAATGAATTTGAAAAGAGAACTCAAATGTGACCTGAGCAATATTAATTGATAGTAAAGAAAAAAAGCAAATAAATCTAATTGGTCATATTATGACAATTTATTAAGAAACTAATGCATTGAGTACGTTCTCAAGAACTGTTACACATAAAATTAGATCCTTAATGTTTATCTTTTAATGAGTCAACTAGTTCATATAATTAAGACAAAAAAGTCATTCAAAAGAAGTTCTATCACCCAAGACTTACAAATATTAATTCAGAACAAATCACAGCAAGGCAGTGACATATATATATATATATACACATATATATATATATATACACATACACATATGGATATGCATGCATTTAGCTAACATTTTTGCTGATCAATAAACTAAAAGGTTGTAAAATACAATGCAAATAAACAAGTTTGAATCTCTGTATTCTAAAATGCAGCTTTGTGTTTTTCTTCATACTTCAAATAAACTTATGCCTATAATTTAGGACTTACTGTTCCTTACATAATATCAACAAAACTGAACTTTAGGTGATAAAATGTTGTTATTTTAATCCAATTACCTGATGGACTTCACTGTATTATATGGTTAAACCACTGTATTATATGGTTAAACCAGGAATATTGCATCTATAAGAATACAATATTTGTGAACAATCATTATCAAAGCCACTATGCCTTGCATGGGAAAGCAGATAGCACGAAACTGAGTTGTTAATTTCACCAATAGTTCTGTGAAATATATTCCAAAAATACTTGGATAAGTTTTGAAATGTAAGAAATTATTCTAAATGAATTTAATTACAGTTGATCAATCTATACTTAATATGGCTTGCACTTTGTTAGTAACATTGTGATAAATAGAATCTGTGTTCAGAAAGCAAGACAGAGGGTTGGAGACTTGAACTCTATTAATAGTTTACATTCAAACTTTCTGTGCTCTTGTTTTTCTACAAATACAATAAAAATAGGGGCTACATATGGGGAGACTCCTTATGTTATAGGTAATGTGCTATGAGAAACAAGAATACAGATCAATATAGGCTTAACAACAACATATACATAAATGACCACCAACCCCTGCCTTCCTCTGCACTGTACTGTCATTGAAGTTCATTGTGAAGGTCACTGGAATTAAAAAGTTTGAAAATTTTTAAGAGAGAAAGTAGATTGATAAGTATAAAGGAAGGAGCCCAGTGAAAAATAGTTGTATAATCTGACCGTGGGCCATACTGTGCAAGTTCCTTGACCAAAATTATTTTCCATGAAATTAACTGAGTTTAAAAGGATTCTCATTTGGTTTAATTGCCTGGAATTTCAACAAGCCACTGATAGGAAAAATGTAAATTAATTTAATTAAAATATTCTTTCACCTTATTAGCTAGAATTGGAGTTCCTTCCCCTCATTTGGGGAAGGGGAAGGGAGTGAAGGTAACTTTGGTAGCACAGAGTCCTTTTGGGGTAAACCTTCATCCTGGAGTCCCCCAAGTAGAATAGTATAGAGGGTTAGAAAGAGATACAGAAAATGTCAAAGACATACAGTTAAAAGTCTAGGTTTTCTAGTTGATCTTTAAGGTCAAGGCTACCATTTCTTTCACTTTGTCATATATGAACCCTCTCTTACTACCAGGAAAATGTTATTTAATTAGTATGAATAAATTTCTGTGGGCATTACTATTTTTCCTTTTTTAAATTTAAATTAATTTTATTGAAAAACATTATTTTAATACACTGTTTCATTGAAGATATATTATACACAACAAGAATCTATTCTTAAGTTTGTGGGTTGTCAACACATGCAAAATTCTTTTAGGCTAATCAGAGGTGCTATCAAAATATTTCACTACATCTAACTATCAGTGGTGATACATTACAAAATCAATATCAGCTATTCCTGTGTCTGACAAATAGGCTAAAGTTTAATTTTAATGAAAGAATTGAGAGCAGTATTTTATGGTTCCTTTTACACAAAGACACCCAAAACTGTATTTTAATTTTCTTACAAATGGTTTCCTGAGTATACCTACGTTAATATGTGCTTTAGGACAATAGATTCTTAGTCTATGTGGGCAAATCTGTTATTTTCTCTTTGAGAACAAAAAGTAAAATATCCTCTGCCTTCCAAAACAACAAAATTCCAAACTGTGCTATCATTAAATACTACCAGGAATCATTAAGTAGAAACTAGACCAATGCAAAATAGTTGTTTATAAATCCTGTGGAAACCATATTATCCTAAAAGCTTATACGACGAATTTGTTTTCACGAGCTAAGCATTTATAAGATGACCCATTCAAAAATGTTCTATTCACTCCTGTATTTGTTGCTCTAGTGTTCTAGCCAAATTGGTAATGATTAGACACCCCTACTTGGGTTCCTTCTACAAATGAGGATATAATTTGAAGTTTTTCTTCATAATATTATTGTCCCAATTACTGTTATGTGAGCATATTTAAATTTTGCAACAGAAAACTATCATCACTGCTGGGTAAACACATTAGTATATCTGTGTCTTTTACACAATGTCAATCCTAAGTGATGAGGACTCATGCTGTTCATTGCTTAATTGTGTTAGTGTTCCTTTCATAAAAGGATGTATGATATGATCTTTCTGAGCAAACTCACTGAAAAATTAAGAACATATAATTAAAAAATATTGATTACAGAAAAACTCGAAGTTATCTTTGATAATTTTTGCATTTTGAATTTCATTTATCCTAGTTCTATGGCTAGAAAATCATACGTGGAATCAATATCTTTGTTCAGAAAGATAAACACTAAAATCATATCTCTGAGTTTGTCATATCATTTCTTATACAAGGCATAACAGTACAAACAAGATACTGACAAGTGGAAAATAAATTAGAATATATGACACAAATTGTTACATGCAAGAATTTAGAGTAATAAAACAAGATGAAGAAAGAAAAAGCCAAATTGGGACATAAAAATCCATGAGATATGATATCAATCTATTTCTAAGTAACGTTCTCCATGTGATACTAGATATTCTTAAATGTCTATCAAATACTACAAAGGACACTTCAAAATAAGGATACATACTTTTACATACCATACTCAAGTGAAGACACATCTTTGTGTATGGAATATATATATATATATATATACATACATATATATTTTACATTATAAGGGGAATATATAGTTTATTTTTATTAATTCCCAGTTACAAGTCTCCTATTCTAAGCTGATTACTTCAGTACTTAGTAATCAACTCTCTCTTATGAACTAAGTAAAATAAAATACACAGAAAACAGTACATCTAGCACACACAAGAAGTTCATTTATATTCACTAAAACAAACAGTAATAACTTCCAGTTTACATTCATGAGTCCTTTCTGTCAGTAGTAATAGTAGTAGTAGCAACAGCAGCAGCAGCAACAGAAGTAAAAGTAATAATGGTATTTTCTTCAACAACACAAAAAGATTCTTCAAAATTCCATCATAGAAAAAATATTACATAATACACAGTGTTTCTGAATCATAAATTTGATAAGACCAGTTGGTCAGGTCTTTTTAAATAAATATTATTTTAAAATGTACTCAAATTGTATCTATCTCTTTAATATTACTTCCTATTTAAAATGCCAGTTTATCTTTTCAAAGTATAATTATTATGTAGCATTGTCTAACATTACCTAAATGCATTATATTATACCATGTCTGCTAATTGCACAAGTCCACTTCCCTAAAATTTAAACTATATGACCATAAGATTCAAAGCAGATTAATTAATATGCTACACTGCAATTCAAAGCATGTGGAAGTCTAAAAAAACAACAGTATAGTTCACTATAAAGGGGATAATGATTAAATCCAACTGTTTGACTTGAAAGTCAGCTTACATAACAGCAGAATAGTGTCAAAGCCATGTACATTATTTTCAAAAGTTTCATGACTATCTATTTCATAGATTAGAACACCAATATAGTCTTCTTCACTTGTACTATAATTCAATTAGATTTAAAATTTACAGAAGTCTTACAGAGAACCTTTATTTCTAGATGAGGCCACATACAATTACTTTACAGATCTGTATGCATACATGATATGTGATCTTATTTAATTCTTTTGTAAAAACTTTGGTACCAACCACAGCAGTAATTCATATATTAGCATAAATATATTCTGTTCTGGCACCAAACTACTATGTCTACATTTTAGTTAACTAAAGTCAAATGAATGGAGTAATTTGGTTGTACACAATAGAAAATTTCTACAATATATTCGACTTTTCTTTTTTAAAAAGTCTAATCTTCATTGTTGGTAATAATTCCCCAAACCATTATTGTATTAACTAGAAAAAATGATTAAAGTAATTTTGAAAGGAATTTCAGAAGTTACTGTTAAGAGAGGTTGTTAGTACATTGTGGGCAACAATTACATACTTAAATAAAAATCTGGACACTACTACAAAGCAACATAGTATGAATATTGTGGATCTGTGGCTTTTTGAACATCATTCATCCTAATGAAGGAAGCTTAAAAGAAAACATTAAATTAATATAGCAAAACACAATGCCTTCGATATAAGATTGGAAAAAAAGTCACACATTTTTCTCTTTATTCCATCTGGTTAAGGAATTCTAAAATTCTTACAGGCCAGTTGAGGTTTGTTTTTTCATGCTCCGTCGCTGAGCTAAGCTTGAAGCAGCAACAGGCTCGAGAACTGGTTGAAAGGTTTTGTGAGTCAGGGCAGAATATGTGGCCACCAAAGCTCCCTAAAATAATAAGAAATATCACAAATTCAATAACAGTCTCTGAGGTAAAACAAAACAAAACAAACTTCCACAGTATATATTGAGAAATTTAACTAGAATGCAAATTTTCTCCACCAGGAAAATAATTGAGTATACATGATTTATGCATCAAAATCCCTTGATTAATACTTGATAAATTTTGTATTTTTATTTTAATAACTACGCTTCTTGCACATTTTAAAAACTAAAACATACTATTTTATAAGTCTTCAATCATTAATCTAATTTGCCTTTATTTTTAATTTGAATTGTATATATTTAAGGTATGCAAGAGAACATTTTGATATACTACACATAGTGAAAGTATTACTAAAGTCAAGCTAATTAATATACTTCTCAGTCATAATTTTTGTGATTCCAGCAAGTAAAATCAACTTGCAGCAAAATTCCAGCCCTTAATACAGTTCTATTAACTATAATTTTTCATGCTGACATTATAACCCTGAAAGTATGCATTCTGCATACTTGTACCTTTGTATACATTGACCAAAATCTACTCATTTCCCCTCTTCCCTATTCCTGGTAATTACCCAATCTACTTCGGTCCTATATATTTGATTTTTAGATTCCATGTATATGAGATGTTCTTTTTTCCATATGATTTATTTCACTTAGCATCATGTCTTCCAGGTTCATCCACATTGTTGCAAATATAGGATATCTTTCTAAAATACTAAATAATATTATTTTGTACTTGTGTGTATCTCTCTGTGTACACACACACACACACACACACACACACACACATATAGACCACAATTTCTTTATCCTTAAAGAGATATCTCAGTGCCATGTTCATTGCAGCATTATTCACAACAGCCAAGACATGGAAATAACCTAAGTGTCTGTTAACAGATAAATGCATAAAAAGCTAAGATTTAAAAACTATATTCAATTTCAACAAATATAGGAACCAGAATCATTAATAGCTACTAATTTAAAAAGCAATAGTAATCTTGTTTTTATATAAAACTTATATTTAGTTCACCCCTATCTCACGTCTCTTAATATCAGCTCATGTATAATTAATTTTATTACCAGAAAGGCAGTAAAGTTGGTTGTTATTTAAAAAAACCCTAAACTAAAAAGTCAATAAACTCATGTTTACAAATTATATGATAATTATGTAAATGTCATCAGTGAATGGTATGCACAGTGGTTTTATTAGCTATCAAGCATTTAGAAGATGCATATAAGTATGTTAGTTTTACCTTAACAACGTGTGATGTATTATGTCTTTTTGTCTGATCATTCGGCAACTGGTTTTTATGGGCTATCCAGGAATGTCTTAATATTTGTTCTGTAGTGTACCGCTGATGTGGGTCCATATGTAGCATATGAGAAAGCAAATCCTAAATTAAAATTAAAAATACATATACATATATATGAAACCACATATAAATAAGTTATAATAATATTTTCTCAAAATATGAAGCATTGGTAGCTTTTTGCAATGTTCTATTTTACCTACTCTTAAGTAAAAAAAAATCTATACTTTATCCAAAAAATAATAAGCTAACAAAATACAACACAATTCTCTTGGTTTCTGAAAATAAGCTTGTGGTTACCAGAGGTGGAAGTTGTAGAGAGAGAGGGGGAAAGGAACCTTGGGGTCGAAGGCATAAAAATTATAGTGGGATTGCTGGTGGGTATAGTGTAATATATACATTGACTAATGCATGAATCTATTATCCTAAAATTTATATAGTATTGTAAACTAATGAAAAAATAATCTAGTAAAAGGAAAAATAGAAATTAAGCCTATTTTAGGTATATAACAAATCTCTAGTGTTTTTAAATCAGTGAATGCCAAGTCTGTGGAACTGGAATATTGTTAAGTGAGGAAATAGGAAAACATAGAGTAACAGGAGCTATCCTGGAATACATTAAATAAATGGCTAGGAGGAGCAAGAAGCTATTGATCTTTGCTGATAAGTTCAGCCCTAAGTGTACATAGCCACAACATAGAAGTGTAGGTCCAATGTCATTACTATGCTCAATAACTGCATATAATTTACTATATAAAATACTTTCAAAAAAGAAAACATAAATCCAAGGTTAATAGGTGACTAGTAGTGGTTAGAGTATCATAAGGTTTTCATCAGAGTAACAGTGAAATGCTTATTTTTATTTGTTATAATAATGAGTTATAAATGCAACATAATTTTATAGTATTACAAACCTGGAAATATATTAAATGATGTAATAAGTTTAAATAAATGATGTCTACCAATAATCTTTTAGTGGAAGGAGAAATAAAATCCCTATAAGAAACATTTTAATGTAGAGACAGAATCATGATTTGTGAACTTTTTATCAATAGCAGAAACAGTGAAATTAATGACTAAGTTGCAACATCAGAATTTGGAAAAAATAATGTAATTGGCTGAAACTATGTAGGAGAATAGAAAATCCAATCAAAAATCTTTTGGAAAAGGAATAGAAGTGCAGAAATAAATTAAAAAAACTAAAATAACAATGAACTGTTTTAATAAGACAGACTTAAATTATGATAAACATGAAGTGACAAAAACAGCTCAACTGTCCAGGGACTTTTTTCTCTGGCCAAGATGAAATACCAGGAACTGGTTTTATCTCCCTATTTCTAACAAGTCCCACACCTCAAAACCTATAAAATATAGAAAGCAATACTTTTTAAGAGATAAGATGTTAGGTACTTAAAGAGAGTGATCTTTAAGAGATAGGGAGCAAATATAGTGAGTCCTATGATTGCTCTAGTATACCAACTTGAGATAATTTTCAGACTGTTATTCAAGTAAAGGAAGCCCAGGTAAAACCATAGGATTCCTTGAGTTAAGATGACAGAACTAAGAGTTAGGGATGACTAAGGCCAATAGCAGGACATACTACCACAGAAGTAAAAGGAACAGAAACAGACAGAACAATAGCTATCTGTAGAAGATCTCTTTAAATATTACTGATAAATCTGTGTGTGAAAAAACTACCAAAGGTGATAGGGAAAACTATCTGAAAGGACTAGAGCAACATTAGAGCTCAAGAAGAGTAAAGAATCATGGCTGTTCTCACTAGTCAGTCTGATAATCCATGGAGTATTTGGTAGAGTACTTGGAAGCAATCTGCCTGTATAGTGAATAGACATAGTCTAAACATTGATTTGGTCATCCCTAAAAATTCTTAAAAGGAAGATCCAGAAGTATCAAATTTTATTTCTCATAAGTTAACTATGGCCCTAAATAAAAACTTAAAAGTAGTTATGTGACTACAAAAGCATCTGGTACCTACCAGGGCAATCAAAATTCATCATGTCTGACATAAAAATCACCAAGCATACAGAAGAAAAAATAAAATGCATTACTAAGTCAAAAAACAAAAACAAAAACAATTTAAACTAACCCATAATTAACAGATCTTAGAATTGGCAGACAGGACATTAAAAGTTATTATAACTAAATCACATATGGTCAACAGTTAAGCAGAGACCTAGGATATATGAAAAGAAAATATCAAACTTCAAAAGATAAAAATTAAAATGAGACAAATGAATGAAATTAAAAGCAAATTGATATAGCAGTTAAAAAGACTTGCAGAAATAGAGAAACAGATATCAAAAAGAAACACAAGAGAGTAAAACAAGATAAAAGCATATCATCAGTGAAGTATGGACAACTTCAAGTGCATAACTAGTAGAAAAATAGACCAAAAAAATTTGCAGGAATCATGCAACCAAATTTTCCAACTTTGATGCAAAGTGTAAACCTACAGAGCCAAGAAACTCAATTAATCTCAACTGCAAGAAAAATAAATTTATATAGAGACACATCAAAATCAGTTTGCTCAAAACTCACAACACAAAAATATTTTTAAAAGCAAATAGAAGGGGAAATATATGTTACATATAGCTAAACAAAGACAGGAATAATTTTTCTTGTTAGAAAAAAATTAAAACGAGAGAGTGAAACTCAAGTAATCAATGGGTCAAAGAAGAAATAGAAATTATATGAAATGTATTTTCAAACAAATTAAAATGGAAACACAACATACCAAAATTATGGTATGTACCAAAAGCAGGTATAAGAGGAATATTTACAGCTGTAAACACTACATTAAGAAAAAGGTAAATCAAGTAAACAACATAGTTATATTTCATAAACTAGGGAAAAATAGACAAAATGAGAAGGAAGGAGATAATACATATCAGATTAGAAATGAGAGACTGGAATAAAAGATCAATAAAACTAAGAACTGGTTTTTAAAAAGAAAAAAAAATATTGGCAAATATTTGGCTAGACTAAGAAAAACTCAAATAAAATTAGAAATTAAAAAGGAGACATTAAAATAACATCATAGAAATACAAAGAATCGATAATGATCTTCCAGAAAAAATTATCTACCAACAGATTGAATAGCTTTGAACAAATGCATTGCTGAGACAAAGATGGCAAGAGATATTTCTAAAAGAAACAATAGTTCTCCACTGAAGTGACCTAAGGGAAGGAATCCCACAGCCTGGTGGTGAGGTTGAAGTACTCCAGCACCACAGATAATGGTAGGAATTACATTGAAAAGGATACTGAAACAAATCCATGAATCAGTGTGAAAGAAATTAGGTAAAAAAGGAGGGAACAAAGATTGCCATGGCCATGGTCCAGGTGGAACTGAACTAACAGGGATAATAGCCCAACTTCAGGCTCTGGGGAGAAGAGAACAGAAACTACATGCATGCTTGACTGTTTGGCTTAAGGGAAAACCAAAGAAAAGTCACTGAAGTCAGAATCCTGGTCTCCAGGAAGGACAACAGAGAGTGCTCTGGATTGCAATCACCCTCCACCATGCTTCACGACCAATGATTGTGCAGTAAGTGCATCAATTGCACAGTGGACAGTTGGCCAAAAGAAATCTGCAATCCCAGAGAGGAGAGTTGATTCTTGTACCACTCATGTAACCAGTTACCCACCTTGAAGCTCATAGCAACAGTTACACATCAACTATACATGGTCCTCCCTCACCTCAAAAGAATCCAACAATCCACTAACTTAGCAGGTGCTTTTTATAATGGAAGCTTGCAAGGGTCAAAAATTAAAATGAAACTATAGCATAACTTTCTGGTAAAACAAAAGATAAATAGCTCAGTTCCAAGTTTCTCCTGGAAGACAGGTGGTGATGCAGGGAAATTTGAGATCTAAAAGTATTAGGACATCACAATGAGATTGTACCTGTCCAGAAACCAGATTAAAAGACATAGAATATTAGATATTTTCAATGGAGAAAAAGAAAAATAGTAATCATAAAGAAATTCAGAGAGAGAAAAATATTCATAAAAATCAATTCAAGAAATTATGAGTAGTCAGCAAAGAAAATAAGATATGAAATATCAACAAAATTGTCAAGGAGCTCAAAAATAAAGCTAATGAGCATAAGATAGGAATCAAAGCTTTAAATAAGAAGCTAATATATCCAGGACATGAAGTATGCAATAAACAAGATCAAGAGTATTATAGAAAGCTATATAAGCAGAATTGACCAAATGGAGAAATAGATTAATGATCTGGAAGATGAAAAAACAGAAATAAATAAGGGGTGAAGAGAACAGAGGGAAATTAAATACTTAAAGTGAGAAAAAACTCTAAGAGCTATCTAAATCATTAAGAAAATCAATTATAAAATAGGTACCTCAAAGTGAAGAGAGAGAAGGGAACAGAAAACTTATTAGAAGAAATAATATCTGAAAACATACCAAATATAGGGAAGTCAATAGATAACTAAATGAGGTCAACAGAGTATCTGGTCATCTAAGAGCAAATAGACCTACATCAAGATACATTATAATGAAAATATCAAAAGTCCAAGACAAATAGAGAATATTAAAGGTGGTGGGGGAACAATAAGATATAAGGGAAAGATGCTTTCTATCTAAAAAAGTTCAGAAAAATTTGAACAAGGCAGTAAATAGACAAAACTAGAAAATAAAAGATAAAATGCTAGTAGAAATCCCTCATATATGAATAATCACTCTAAATGTAAATGGACTAAAATCTATAAGCAAAAGGCAAGAGTGGCTGAAAGGATTAAAAAACAAAATGCAAATGCATGCTGCTTACAAGACATTATCTTAAGACACAGATACATGCAGATATAACATGAAGGAATGGAAAATGATCTAAGTCAATGGAGAAGTTAAAATGGGAGGAACCACTATACTCACATCAGATAAAATGTCCAGCAAAAAGATAATTAAGAGACACAGATGGACATTATATAATGCTAAAGTGATAACTAAAATGGGGAGACATAACACATATTAATATATATGTACCAAACATAGGATTAACCAGATAGCATGCAAATATTCAGACCTAAATGGAGACATTGATAACAACACAATAATACTAACAATCCCACTCACAGTAACAGACTATCCAAACAGAAAATCAACAGGAAAATAATATTAAAAGAAAAATTAAATAAGATAGACTTAACAGATATCTAAAAGGAGTATTTCCCACAAAACCGATAACGTTATTTTCAAGTGCTCATGGAATATACTCAAGGATAGATCATATAGTTTGAAAAAGAAACAAGTCTCAAGTTTACAAAGACTGAAATCACATCAAGCATCTCACATTACAATTGCTTGAAATTAGAATTCAACCAAAAGCGAAATATGAGAAAACTACAAATGTTTGAAAAAAATGAACAACTTATCATTGGATAAAAATCAGGTAAAGGAAATAAAAAATGAAATAAAAAAAACCTGGAGTCATAATTAAAATGAAAACACATCTGCACCTATGTGGTGCAGCAAAAGTAGTACTAAGAGGAAAATTTATAGAAATAGACTTACTTCAAGAAACAAGAATCAATAATACAGAAAAAAAAAACCTACATGAAAAGAAGAAAAAAATCCACAAAAGTCTGTAATGGAAGTAAATAATACAAATAGAAGCAGAAATGAATAGATTAAAAATTAATGAAACAATAAAACCAAGAGCTGGTTTCTTGAAAATAATAAAAAATAGATAATACATTAACTAGACTCACAGAGCAAAAAAAAAAAAAAAACTTCGTAAAATCCTAAATGAAAAAGGGGAAATTACAAAATATGATACAGAAATACTAAGGATCATATGAAAGGATTATAAAAGCCTATAGAGCAACAAATGGTATAACTGAGAACTGGACAGGTTCTTAGAAACATTTGTTGCTTCCAGACTTTTGGATAATAGACAGTCTCTCAAGTTTAATGTGACATCGCATAGTTGTTTTGATTTGCTTTTTCCTGATAGCCAGTGCCAGTTTTCCATCTGCATATCCTATTTGGGAAAAAAAAATTTCTCCAATTCCACTGCCAATTTTTATATTGGATTCCTGTTTTTCTATTAATGAGTCCTATGAATTATTTTTATATTTTAAATATTAAGCCCTTATCAGAAAATATGAAATGCAAATATCTTCTCCCAGTTAGTAAGCTGACTTTTCATCTTGGTGATATTTTCTTTCACTGTGAAGATTTTGATGTCCTAATTCTTTCTTCATTTTTGTTTCTCTTCATACTGGCATTAAATCCCCAAAGGTCTCTCTAAGGCTGATGTCATGGAATTTCTTTCCTAAGTTGTCTACCAAAATTTTTATGGTTTCTGGTCTTATGTCCAAGTCTTTAGTCCATTTTGAGTAAATTTTTGTGAATGGAGTTAGTGATTTAGCTTCATTCTATTGCATGTGGCTGTGCAGTTATTTCAAGTTTAATGAAGAGAATTTCCTTTCTCCATCGTATACTTTTGGCTCCTTTGCCATAGATTAAGTGAATATATATGAAATGGTCAGTTACTGGTGATTCAATTCTATTCCACTAATCTGTGCCTGTTATTATTCCAGTATCATGTCATTTTTATCACTATCACTTTGTAGTATAGCTCAATGTCAGGGAGTGCAATGCCTCTAGATTCATTCTGTTTCCCTCATAATTGTTTTAGCTATCCGGGGTCATTTGTTGTTTCACACAAATTAAATTTTTTGTTCTATTTCCTGCATATAAACACATGGTATTGTAATGAGAATTGCATTAAATCTGTATATTACTTTAGGTAAGATGACCATTTAGTGATGACAATTCTTCTGAAACGTGAGTAAGGGATGTCATTCCATCTCATTGTATCCTACTCTATTTAAGAGGGACTGTAGTTTTCAGTGTACAGGTCTTTGTACACCTCCATTGTTATGTATATCCCCAGATATTTGATTTTTACTTTTAAATGGTGTGGTTTTCTTGATTTTTTAAAGTGTTGTTTGCATGTAAAAATGCAACAGATTTTAGTGCATTTATTTTGTAGTCTGCCAACTTACTGTATTCATTGACCAGTTTTAGCATTTTCGAGTTTTTGTGGTTTTCAATATATATAGTCATATACAAATAATGAGTTTTACATCCTCCTTTCCAATTGGGATTCATTTCTCTTTTGCTCTGGCCAAGACCTCCAGTACAATGTTAAATAGCAATTGTGATGGTTGGCAGACTTGCATTGTTCTTGACCTTAGAGGAAATGCTTCCAATTTTTCATTATTGACTATGATGTTGGATGTGTTTGTTGCATATGACCTTTATTATGTTGAAGTATGTAACTTATATCCCCATTTCATGTATATATTGTAAGTGGGTGTTGAATCTTGTCAAAAGCATTCTGTGTCTACTGATATGGTTATGTGGTTTTTCTCCTTGCTCCTTTTGATATAGTAAAATACATGAATAGATTTATCAAATCTCACTTGGTCATGTTGATCTTTTTGATGCTTTATTGGATTCAGTCTGTTATTATGTTGAGAATTTCTACATATCCTTAAGCATATTCAATGTGCAATTGAAAAGAAAGTAAAATCTGTAGTCATTTGAGGAAGTGCTCCATGTATGTCCATTAGACCTAACTGCTGTAAATAGTCATTTAAAGCTGTTTCCCTGTTAACTGTCTGGTTGATCAGCCCATTGTTGCAAGTGGGGTATTGAGCTTTCCTATAATTACTGTGTTGTTGTCACTGTCTCTTGTCCATTCTGTTAATACTTGCTTAATATATTTTGATGTTCCTTCAAATATTTTTGTCCCCTTAATCATAAAATATCCATCTGTCATTTTTTATGCTTTTAATTTGGAATTTTGTATGTTTTTTTGTTGTTGTTGGTATTCAACTGTACGACTATTCCAACCATCAACTTCTTTATTTTTTGAAAGAATATGAGTTTCCTGAAATGCAGGTTGGGTTATGCTTTCTAATACATTTGGATACTCTATGACATTTGCCTGGTGATTCAGTTCATTAACCATTAGGGTGATACTGATATGCAGCTGTTTTTGCCATTTTGTAATTTTCTTTGTGTAGTTTCAGACTGTGCCTTTATTCTTCTTTCTCTTCTTAGGTGGGTTGGGTATAGTTATATTTTGATTGTTTTCCCTTTTTGTTTTCTTCTGTGTTTTTTCCCTAGAGATATACTTCAAAGCTACCCTGAAGTTAGCATTAAAAATTCTATGTTTATTTCCTATTTTTATTTGAAAGCAGATTACTCTTATACTCATTTTAATCATGCACATTCTGGCAAAATCCCCAATCTGCAGTATGGCTATAAAACCTGAAATTTTCACCTACCCTTGAGGTCATAACTGCTGCTGTCTATAACCTCTGTGCCTGCTTTTCCTTAGTGTTTTGGGTGAAAGGAAATCCTAGTTGCTCTGTGAGAGGATGTGAGTCTCACTCCTACTAGATTGTCATCCTGACTCAAATCCTGGGCTTTTAATCTTAAAACAAGAACCTTGTAATGAAGTTGAATGAGGTTTATTCTTCTAATCTGAGATCCTGTTTCTATGTAGTGTGGGTACTGGAGGCCGATATAACATGAAGGACCCAGGAAAAAAAGCTCACCCTCTTCTATTAGCACATCTTCACCAGTGTGTTGGTCCTCAGAGGTGCCTTCTCAGAGGCTACTAGAGCCAGCCAACCAGGTCAGTAGTGCCTGTTTTTATAGTAGAACAACTTACAGCATGAACATACTATTTGCCTCTCTCCAGGAAGATAATTGGAACAGTTATCTAAACCTTCATATGGCTACAGGTAAACAGCATTGCTATCTGTTGATTACCTTCTAGAAATTCTACTCCAAAGTACCAGGGCTCGTTTACTACCCTGAGACTGCTACTCCACTGAATTTTCACAAGGGATTGTGCTTTACTAGTTATTGGCATGCTCTCTCTGTCTTCATTCTCTCTCTGTCCTGTGAACTCTGTTGGGATTTGGCCTGCTTATAGATTGAGCTACAGCTCTTGAGTCTCTCTCTTTATACCTTGTTGACGCCTATGACTTTGGGATACACCTTTACATTCTTTATTCCAACTCAAACCCTGTAGGCTAGGCTCACAGGCCTCAATATGGGGTGGGGATGTGGTTGTAGTGCTTAAAAAACTGACATGTGCTGAGATCACAAACATAAGGAAGCTAGGCATTCAAGACCAACGCCCAGCCTAAACTGTGCAACTTGATATCCTAATATAAGACTTTACCACCAGGGAAATCTAACACAGAAATAAAGGATGTCAAACATATTTTGAGGTTGGAGGAAGATATGCAAAAGAATGGATCAAATAAAAACCCATGGGGAATATCTGAGGGCAAAAGAATTAAGTAAGCTGCCTGATAAGACTTTAAAAGCAAGTTTTAATGATACATAGAGAAATGAGGAAAAATACGGGGAAAAAAAGGAGAATCACAAAAATGATATATTAAATATGAGGCAGTTTCAAACAGAATTAATGCAGCTAAAGATCACAACAGCTGAGTTAAAGAATATAATCAAGCAGCTCAAGAATAAGCTAGCATAAGCCTCCAACAGAATTAACTAGCAAGAAGATAGGACAACTGGAATGCGATCAAGCAGGAGAGCAAAAAAAGAAAGCACAGTAGGCCAATGGATAACATCAAGAGGAAGAACATTTACACAACAATCAGAACGGTAAGACAGAGAAAATGAGGCAAAATATTATTGAAGAAATAATTGAAGAAATAATTATTATTGGATTATTGAAGAAAATGATAGCTGAGAATGTCCCTAACCTGAGGAAGAAAGAGACATCTAGACCTAGGAAGCACAAATATTTCCAAACAAAATAAAGCTCAACACAACATGGCAATACACATTGCCACTAAAATGACATAATAACAAGATAAATGTATCATCTTAAAAGCAGCTAGAGAAAATATGATTTGCATACAAATGTGCTGCCATGAGATTATCAGAGGATTTCTCAATGATACTTTACATGACTGAATATTTTATTCAAAGTGCTGAAAATAAACATAACTCCAAACAAGGATACTCTACTCTGCTACATTATCACTTAAAATAGAAGGAATGATAAAGAACATTCTAGAAAAACACTTTTTATATTGCCAATATTTCTCTGACTCCAAAGTCAGACAAGGACATGACCAAAAAATAAAATTAAAGACTAATATTTATTAGCATTAATGCATAAATTATCAAAATATACTAACAAACCAAATCCAGCAACTCATTAAAAGAGTCAAGTGGGATTTATTCCAAGAGTATAAGGATGGCTGAATAATCTCAAGCCAATAAATGTGATACACATAAACAAAAGGACAAAAATCAGTGATCATCACAATGGATACATAAAAAGCATTTCATTGAATTCAATACACTTTCATGCTAATAATCCTCCAAAAATGGGACTACAAAGAATGCACCAAAAAAAAAGAATATATATGAAAAATCCACTGCCAACATCATATTTAATGAGGAAAAACAGAGCTTTTCCTCTAAGATCAGGACCAAGGTAAGGATGTCTAATCACATGACTATTATTAAATATAGTGTGGGAATGATAGCCTACACAATATAAGGGCAGAAAATATATTCAAAATGAAAAGAAGGCAAATTATAACTTTTTGAAGATGACATAATACAGGAAGAATCCCCAACCTACAGTAAAATGTTATTAGAAATAATAAAGTGACAATCAATGAAATTAATATACAAAATATGTTTCATTTCTATATTCAAATAACTAAGTAGCATAAGGCAAACTCAGAAAACAACCCCGTTTACCACTGCATCAAATAAATGAAATACTGTGGAGTAAGTTTAAACAAACACATGAAAGACATATTCCCTAAAAACTGTAATACAGTGTTAAAATAAATACAAGCAAATACCAAGTAATGCAAGGATATTGCATGCTCACGGAGTGGTAGAAATTAATTGTTTAAATGGCCATTTTTAACTAAGCAATATAGAGATTTAAAAGAGTATACATCAAAATCCCTAGAACATTCTTTATAGACATACAACAGTCAGGTAATTTATTTGGAATTACAAAGGAGCCAAATATAAAAATATAAAACATAAATAGGAAAACCTAATCCTGAGAAAAAAGAAGAAAAATAGAAGCATCATGCTATCTGACTTTAAACTATACTATAAAGCAATAGTAATAAATCGGTATCTGAAATAAAATAGAAGTCAATGGAACAGCATTGAGATATCAGAAGAAAACTCACACAGATATTGACAAGTAATTTAAACAATGGAGACAAGAGCATATAATGGGAGCAGAGACAGTCACTTCATTTAATGCTATTGAACAAACTAGATAGCTACATATTAAAAAAATTAGAATACTAAAGTCTAACTATATACAAAAATGAATTCAAAATGGAATAAAGAATTCAATGTAAGACCCAAAACCATAAAACACATTGATGAAAACAAGTGATACACTTCTTGACATTGCTTAACAGACGTATTTGGTAATTAGACTCCAGAGTTAAGAGAAGAAAAAAAGTCAAGATAAACAAATGAGACACATAAAACTAAGAAGCCGCTGTATAGCAAACTATTTTCAAAACAAAATACTATAATAATGGAGAGATGATATCTGAACATTATATATCCAACTAGGATTTAAAAATCAAAATATTAAAAAAATTCAACATAAAACAAGTATCTGAATAGAATAATTCTCTCCAAAGAGGACATAGAGATGACCAACTGGCATATGTAAAGATGTTTCACATCTCTTATTATTAGAGAAATGCAGATCAAAATAATGACGTATCACCTCACACTCCTGAGAATGGCTACTATCCAAAAGATTAGGAACAAGTGTTGGTGATGATGTGTAGAAAAGGGAACACTGTTGGTAGGCATATAAATTGGTATAACCACTATGAAAATCAATATATAGATTTCTCAAAAATTCAAAATAGAAATTCCATTTTATCCTATTATTACACTAATGGGTATTTACCACCAAATCACAAATCACTGATTTGCAGAGCTATAAGCACTCCCTTGTTTTTACAGAATTATTTATAATAGCCAAGAGCTGGAAATAACATAACAGCCCACTAACAATTAAGAGGATAAAGAAGATACGGTATACTACTCAGCTTTTAAAAACAATGGAATTCTGATATTTGCAACAAATGAATGGACTTAGAACTATCCCTAGTTAGATAAGTCAAAAAGAGAAAGAGAAACATCATGTCATTTCACTTATATGTGGAATATACAAAGAAATGAATCATATTAAACATAAGCAGTATTCTAGTCTGTGGAATCAAATTAGTGGCTACCAGAAGGAAAGGGGGAGATAGGAGGGCAAATCAAGTAAATAGGGATCAGTTTTATCAGGAAGAAGAGATAGAATTGTTGGTTTCACACTTGATGTATTATATACATATAGTGATTTATGATGATATATACCTCAAACCTACAGTTTTATAATGCAATGTTCTCACAATAATTTTTTTAATCTGAAAAAATGATTACTAAATGATTTCCTAGAAACATACAACCTAGCAATACTGAAGCATGAATAAAAAGAATAGCTGGAAAGGCCAATAATATGTGAGGAGATTGAAGCAATCAAGAACCCCCCAAAAAGTGAAATTCCAGGATCAGATAAGTTGTACTGTAAATTCCACTAAACATTTAAATAATTTTAATCTTCAAAAAGTAAAGAGAGAAAACTCTTAAACTTAATTTATTTGGTGGAATTATCCTAGTACCAAAGTCAGATAAGAACAGTGTAGGAAAAGAGAGTAAGAGGTTAGTATCCCCAATGAATGTGCATGTAAACATTATCAACAAAATACTAGTAAATGAAAATCATTACCACATTAAAAAGATCATGAACTATAATAAATGGAATTTGTACCTGAGATGCAGGATTGGTTCAATATATAGCAATCAATAAAATTTTATATAATACATTAATAGAATGAAGGATAATAATCATATGATCGTTTCAATAGATACAGAGAAACTATTTGAAAAAAATTCAACATCCTTTCATAATAAAATCTCTAAACAAACTGGTTATAGAAAGAATGTACCTCAAGATAATAAAAGCCATATATTACAAATCCACAACAAACATCATGCTAAATGGGAAAAGCCTGAAAGCATTCCCTCTCAGATGAGGAACAAGTGTGCTCACTCTTTATATTCCTATATGACATAGTGCTGAAAGAGTTCTAGCCAGAATAAGGCAAGAGAAAGAAATGAAATACATACAAAAGTTAGTTAGGAAGTTAAGTTAGAAAGGAAGAAGCAAAATTCTTTTTGCAGATGACATGATATGCTACAAGGACAAACTTAAGAGTCAACAAAAATACTGTTACAACTAATAAATTCAATAGTTGCATGATACAAAATCAACACAACTATCAAATCAGTTGTGATTTTATACACTATTTGAAAAAGAAATAAAGCAACTTCACTTACAATACCATTGAAAACAATGAAATACTTAGGAACAATTAACCAAGGAAGGAGACACAATCGACTACCCAAAGTTAAATCAAAGATGTGAAAAAATAAATGACAGATTATAAGGACTACTTCACTAAAGAAACTAAGAGTACAAAGTCCAAACAAATGCTAAATAAGATTGAAGATAACATGGAAACTGCACAAATGGCTCAATCTCACAAAAGAAAAACCATCTCAAAAATTGAAGAGGAGAACACAGAAGCAACCTTCATCGGAGAGTAGAAAAAGGATTGAAGAAAAATGAAGAAACCCTGCAAGAAATATCAGGTACCAAAAGAAGATCAAACATAAGGATGATAGGTGCCCCAGAAGTAGATGAGAGGGAAAAGGCAAAAGAAACCTTAAAGATGAAATAGCAGGTAACATCTCTCTCTACCACAAAATTTCCCATGGAGGTTCAAAGTCAAATTTCTAAATTTCAAAAGACCTATTCGAAGACACATCATAGGAAAACCAGCAAAAAATAATAAAAAATAATAAAACTGTTAGAGAAAAGAGACACATAACCTACAAATTTATACTCACCAGAATATAATCAGACTTACCAGAAGAAACCTTATAGAACAGGAGATAATAGAACAACATATTCAAAATACTGAAGAAAAGAAACTACCAGTAAATAATATTTCACATTGCAAAGTTAACATTCAAATATGACAGAGAAATAAAGGTCTTTACAGAAAACAATAGTTACTTGATTTTAATACACTCACTTTGTTGAGAAATGCTGAAAAAAATTACACCAGAGGAAAGAAAAGAATCACCGAACTTCAAGAATGGTGATAAAATATAAAAATAATAAGAAAAAAAGAGAACCGATAGGAGAGGACAAAATACACTAAAAGGGGAAAAACACATGGTACATGTGTGAACATATAAGGAATAGAAGGTGTCAGTTCAAAAAACACTATTGTAGAATGGTATAGAGAAAAATACCATGGTATTCACAAGTCAACCTTAAAGAGAAACACTGTTTGAAGAAATAAAGAGAATCAACACGAAAAACCGTTGAAAAAAGGCAAACAAAATAAACAGGAAAAGCAAAAGTTATAAAACAAACAAAAATGATTCAAATAACAGCAAAAAAGCCCTACATATCAATAAACACCCTATGTGTGAATGGACTACACTCAACAATCAAGATACAGAATGACAGGACAGATTTAAAAAAAAGACCTATTAGTATTATGCCTACAAGGAACACACATCAGTTCAAAAGTATAGGTTAAAGGAGAAAGCTATGGAAAAACATATAAGAGAAATGGGGGTGAAAGGAAATTAATAATGAAACACTAATATCAGATAAGATACACTTCCACCTAAAAATATAGCACAAGGCAAGGATGGACAATACTAGGATGTAATCCATCAAGAAGTAGTAACTGTCAATGCACAAAAATTATGGAACACCTAAACATGTAAACTAAATACTCACAGAAATACAAAAGTATTAGGGGAATTCAATAACCTCACATATCAATGATTATCTATGCAGAAAATTAAACAATCAATAGAAGTCCTAAACAAATATAAGATATGAACCTATCGGACATATACAGAGATTTCTAAAGCAACAGAAAAAAACATGCTTTTCTCAACTACACATGAAACATTCACATTCATAGACCATACCTGGGATTAAAAAAACTCAGCAAATTTAGCATGATTGAAATTATAGACAGAATCTTCTCTGACCACAAGGGTGTGAACTAGAAATGAAGCAGAATTAAAAAAAAAAAAAAAACCTGGAAGAATCACAAAAATACAGAGAAAAAGCAACATGCTTATGAAACATTTCTGGATCAATGAAGAAATTAAAGTCAATATTTAAAATTACCTGGAAAGAAATGAAAATAAAATTATGAGCTACTGGAACATTTGGATATAGCAAAAGCAACTTTAAGAGGACAGCTTATAGCAATAGAAGCTCACATCATAAACCAAAATAATGCTAGTTAAATATCTAACTACACAGTTGAAAAAACTAGAACAATAAACAAAAAAAATCAGAATAAATAAAAATTTAAAAATAGAGCAAAAATAAATGATATAAAAAGCAAACAAGACCACCCAAAAGGTCATTGAAACCAAGATTTTGTTCCATGAAACAAACAAAAGCTATAGATCCTTAGCCAGATTCACAAAGGAAAAAAAGAGTGAATTATGACAATAAAAATTCAGAAACGAAAGAGGTAAGATTAAAACAAATATCACAGAAATACAAAGGATCATGTAAGACAATTATGAGCATGCAGAGCAACAAATTCATCAATTTTAAGGAAATGGACAATTTTATAGATTTCTACAATCTCCCAAAAATAAACCAGGAAGACAGGTAATTTGAACAGAGCAACCACAAGCATAGAAATAAAGTGGCAGAGCAACCCGGTGGAGTAGAGGTTAGGGCAATCACCTCCGAAGGGCACAGGGTTGGAGTTCTTGGGTCTGGGAGGAAACAACCAGTGTGAACAACTAAATAAAAATGTTTCTTCCTCCTTTCTCTTCTTGCCTGCCTGTATACTCACCTTCATTTCTGCCTATACCTTTCTTATAAAAAATGATAATAAATGTAGAAGTGGTAATCAAAGGTCTACAAACTAACGAGAGCCCAAGACTGATGTTGTCACAAGCAAAGTCTAGCAAAAAAATTAAGAAGAGCTAATTTCCATCCTCCTTAAACTCTTCCAAAAATCAAAGAGAAGAGAAGATCCCAAATTTATTCATCAAGTCTAACTCTACCCTGATGTCAAAATCAGACAAGGAGAGCACGAAAAAAGAAAATTACAGAGAAATATCATTGATGATTATAGATGCAATAATACTTAATAGATTATATAGTGTGACCATAGAATTTATTCCAGGGATGAAAGGATGGTTCAACATATACAAATTAATCATTGTAATATACCACATCACAAAGGGAAAATTAAATATCATGACTGTACCAATAAATGCAGAAAAAGCACTTGAGAATATTGAATACCTATTTATGATGAAAAAGTAACCCTCACCAAAATGGGAATAGAAGATATATACCTCAATCTAATAGTCATATATGACGCACTCAGTCAACATTATACTCAGTGATAAAACACTGAAAGATTTTCCACTAAGATATGGAACAAGAAAAGGATGGAAACTCCAACTCTAACCAATACTCTTTAACATAGTTTTGAATGCCCTGACTAAAACCGTATAGCAAGAAAAGGAAATTAAAGTAAGCAAAACAAGGAAAAAAAAAGAATAAAACTTTCCTTATTTGCAATGGCATGTAGAAAAGGAAGATTCCACCAAAAACTGCTTGAAACAATAAACGAATAGGGCAAAGCAGCAAGATATAAAATCAATACTCAAAACAAGTAGCACTCCTATATATAATACAATGAATAAGAGAAAAGAGAAAACAAGAAATTGCATTCACAACAATAAAAAAACCCCACCAAACTGGGAAAAAGTTAATAAATGAAGTCAAGACCTATAAATTGCATTTACCGGACATAAAAAAAAATCAACAGAGATTGAAATTGCGCATTGGGACTCGATAGAAAGCACATTCAGGTCGTTCCCCACAGACAGCGAAAAAACCAATCACCTATTTTCCTGAGAAAGACACCAAGAAACAATGGACACTTCAGTTGGAGAGGGATCAGCGGACCACTAATGGTGGGTGAGAGTGCCTGGTGGGGTTCTCAAGCTAATCCGCTGATTCAGATTTGGGACTGAGCTGGGGAGTCTTCGAACACATGGTGAGATGGAGGCTAGGGATTTTGGGACCAGCTGCGGAGGTAATGAGAGGCAGGCCGAATGGCACTGACATGAAGAGCCACTGAGGGCCAACTTGGAAAGGGGTGAAAGGAGAACCAGCGCACTGGGAGCAGAACTGGTGCCCACACAGTGAAATTGCATTGGGCGCAGCCGTAACTGAAAATCAGCCAAAGAAATTCCCAGTTCAAACCACTAACAATCATTTCACGCCAGGGCCTGGGGTTCACAGAGCTGATAGCCTGACCACCACACACCCACCCAGTGGCTATCCCACCCACCACATACCCTGTTCCAGGATTACAGTGAGAAGGCAAGTGCATTCAGTACCAAAACTGAACACTACCTGTTAGCGCCACCTTGCAAGCAGAGGCGGAATGCAGCCTGACTGCTAATCCTGGGCAAGTTAAACCTACACAACCAGGGAAACTGAATCCTCAGAAATATAAATAAATAGAATGCAGAACAGAACCAAAGAACAGAGAAATATATATGAAATGATGGATCCAATAAAAAACCCATGGGAAAATCTGAATACAGCAGACATATGCAAATTAACTAAGGAGAAAGTTAGGGTAACAGTAATTAATATACTCATGGGAAACCAGAAATCAGTAGAGGCAGTAAACGATAATGTCAGGAAGCAAAGAGAAGAATTAAAAAAAGACATCAAACAGGTAGGAGACACGATGGCTCATTTAAAGAACTCATAGAGGGGATCAACATCAGGATGGATGAAGCTTCCAACAGAATCAGCGATCTGGAAGATAGGACAGAGGAACTCAATTAAGGAAATGAGCAAACAGACAAAAAAATAAAAGAATCAAAGACAGCATTCAAAACTTCGGGGATAACATCAAAAGGAAAAACATTTGCATCATAGGGGTCCCAGAGGAAGAGAAAGAAAAGGGGTCAGAAACCGCATTTGAAAAAATAATAGGAACTTCCCCAACCTGAGGAATGAAGCAAGCATCAGGATCCAGGAAGTCCAAATAATTCCTAATAAAAGAAACCCAAATAGAAATACACTAAGACAAATCCTCATAAAAATATAAAAAATTCAAGATAAAGACTGTTAAAAGCAGCCAGAAAAAAACGTGTCATATATAGAAGAGCCCCCATAAGATTGTCGGTGGATTTCTCAAATGAAACTCTACAGGACAGAAGGGAATGGCATAATATATTCAAAGTGCTGAAAGAAAAGGATTTTCAACCTAGGATACTCTATCTGGCAAGATTATCATTCAGAACTGAAGGAATGACTAAAACCTTTACAGACAAGCAAAAGCTGAGTTCATACCACAAAACCGGGTTTGTAAAAAATATTAAAGAATACTCTATAAAGCACAAAGAAACCACACAGGAAAACAGTAAGACAGCAAATATTACAAGTGGGGAGGAAGAAAAGAGAACAAAAATGTGGATAGTTAGAATGAGGGGAAGAATAATATGCTTTCAAACAAAATTAGTAAACATAGAACTGTGAATACTAACTTCAGGGTAACCTCAAACTACATCCCCAGGGAGAAAGCAAAGAAGAAATCAAAAGGCAAAGATCAGTTAGAACATAACTGCATCCATCCAAACTATAAAGAGAAATACAACAAAGTTATCATTTGGAGCAACTTACAAAAGACAAATTATAAAATGACACTAAGCAGCTATATGTATGAATGATCACCCTGTACATTAATGGACTGAACTCACCAGTCAAATGATACAGAGTGCCTAAATGGATTAAAAAGCACAAGCCAACCTTCTGCTGCATTCAGGAAACCCACCTTCTTCTAAAAGATAAACAAAGGCTCAAAGTCAATGGCTGGAAAACAATCCTACAGACAAATGGCAACCTTGAAAGACCAGAAACAGCTATACTCATATCAGATAAAACAACTCCATCTAAAATGCATAATAAAAGACAGAGATGGACACTATACAATGATTAAAGGATCAATCCAACAGGAACACATAATGTTTATTAACATATATGAACCAAATGAAGAAGCACCAGTATATATCAAGCAAGTATTATGAGATCTGATTAGAGACACTGACAGCAACAAAATAGTGCCGGACTCCAATAGCCCACTTACAACAATGGACAGATCAACCAGACAGAAAACTAACAGGGAAACAGTCACTTTAAATGACCATCTGGAACAGATAGGTCTAATAGACATATACCAATCATTTCACCCAACAACTGTAGATTTCACTTTCTTCTCAAGTACGCATGGACCATTCTCAAGGATAGATCATATGCCAGGATACAAAACATCTTTCAATAAATTCACAAAGACTGAAGTTATACCAAGCATATCTCTGATAACAATGGCCTAAAACTGGAAATCAACCAGAAAAAAGAAAGCTGGAAGACCCCAAACTAATGCAACTCAACCATATGCTCCTGAAGGACTCTTGGGTAAAAGAGGAAATCAAATAGGAACTTAAAAAATATTTAGAGACAAATGAAAATGAGGACATGAGCTACCAGAATCTATGGGATACAGCAAAAGTATTTCTAAGGGGAAAGTTCATCTCAATCTGGGCCTATCCCAAGAAACAAGAAAAATGGCAAATATACAACTTAACTCTACATTTGAAACAAGTAGAGAAAAAAAAACAATTAAAGCCAAAAATCAGCAGAAGGAAATAATAAAAATTTGAGCAGAATCAATATCATTAAAATGGCCATCTTACCCAAAGCAATATATGTTAAATGTAATCTCCATAAAAATCTCACAGGTTTATTTCATGGAAACAGAACAAAAATTCTTAAAATTTGTATGAAACAATAAAAGACCCCGAATAGCCAAAGCAATCATTAGAAAAAAGAACAAATCTGGAGTGATTATGCTTCCAGACCTTGTACTAAATTACTAAGCAATAGTGATCAAAATGGCATAGTACTGGAATAACAGAGGCACAGATCAACGGAATAGTACTGACACCAGAAACTGACAAACTCACATACAGGCAGTTAATCTATGACAAAGGAGTCAAAAGCAAGTGATGGAAAAGGAAAATCTCTTCAACTCGGTGCTGGGAAAACAGGACAGCCACATGCAAAAGAATGAAACTAGACCACTCTCCAACATCATTCACAAAAATTAACTCCAACTGGATTAGAGACTTGGATATAAGACCAGAAACCATAAAGCTCTTAGAAAACAACATAGGGTAGACTTTCCATGACATCAGTCATAGAGAAGCCTTTGGGGACTCAACTCCACCATCAAAGGAAACAAAAGGAAAAAAAAAAAAACTGGGACTACATGAAACTAAGGAGGTTCTTCACAACAAAAGAAAACATCACCAAAATCAAAGGGAATCCTACCAACCGAGAGAAGATATTTGCATGCAGTGCTTCTGACAAAGCCTTAATATTTAAAATATACAAACAACTCATAAAAGTCAACAACAGAAGAACAGACAATCCAATAAAAAATGGGAGGAGGAATTGGAGAGACACTTTTCTGAAGAGGATAGACAGATGGCCAACAGGGACATGAAATTATGTTCCTACTTGCTGGCTATCAGAAAAATGCGAAGGGCAATGAGATGTCACCTTATACTTGAAAGACTATTATCCAAAAGTCTGGACACAACAAATGCTGGTGAGGATGTGGAGAAAAGGGAACACTGTTCCACTGTTGGTGGGAGAGCAAAATCGTGCCACCCCTATGGAAAACATTCTGGAGATTGCTGAAAAAAACCGAAGATGGAAATCCCATGTGATCCTGTCATTCCACTTCTGGGCATCTACCCAAAAGATACAAAAGTACCCATCTGAAGAGATGTATGTATCCCCATATTTATTGCAGCCCTATTCACAACAGCTATGAACTGGAATTTACCTAAGTGCCAAACATCAGATAAATGGATAAAGAAGATGTGGTACATATATACAATGGAATATTACACAGTACTTAGAAGAGATGAAAACCTGTCATTTGAATCAACATGGATGGAACTATAGAGGGGATTATTCTAAGTGAAACAAGTCAAAAGAAGCAATATAGATACCAGATGGCCTCACTTATAGGTGGAATGTGAATTGACAAAACAAAGGAACAGATGAAACATAACTAAGCCTGAAATATTTGCAACAGAAGTGAGGTTACCAAAAATTGATTGGGGTGCGAGCGATCAAATGATGGTGGAGCCCACAGGATCATGGGGAAGAACACTTGGTAATTTGGTGGAGGGCATGGTGCGTTGAAATATAACCAAGAAATGGAAAACCTATACAAAGAAAATTATTCTAATGTGTAGAATAATTTCTATGATAATAATAAAAAAACAAAATAAATGAATGAAAACACAAAAATAGGTTGAAGTGGCCATTTTACCCAAAGTAAGCTATACATTAAATACAACTTCTGTTAAAATTCTATTCAACAAATGATGGATATATGCTGAGGAATTTTTTAAGATGATAACTGCCATCATTCCCTCCTTTACATCTCAGGGATGCAATTAATCTATTTTGTGGAAGTAAAGGTGGCAGGGTTCCCCCCAGGGCACCCCAACAACTCAGGACAACAACTGAATTTTAGGGGATTCCTTGAGAATTGTGTGCACTTGAGTGTCTTAAGCAGTTCTAGTGATAACTAGGTGGATGTAGCTGCAGGAGAAGCGGAAGTAGAGGCAGCTAGACAGATTAATTAACAGGGCAGAAGGCCTAACATACAGTCACAAGGAGAGAGAAGCGAAGATTGCTCTAGGCACACGACTTGATTGAGGTAGGACAGTTTACAGATGTCAGAAGTAACACAAAGGAGAAGACTTCATTCCTTATCTAGCAGAGATGAGCTTCAAAACCACAGCAGATAGACTGATGGGCACAGTTAGGGGTGATCTAAGAACAAAGATGACTCTAGTGAAACCCACAGGAATGCAGCCCCACCCCTGCAACCCACAACAAAAGCTACCCCCTACTTTGTATGACCCTCTCCCACCCAGTAGTCATCCTCTACCTCCAGGACTCAGTAAGAGATCCTTAATACGGAAACCTGCAGAGGTAATAAAATAAAATACAACAGTGAGTCTAAATGAGACTCAAGAAGTGGAGAATGCAATAAAAGAAAGTATTATAGAAAGCTATGAAAACAGAATTGAACCAATGGAAGAATTAGTGAACTGGAGGATAAAAATGCAGAAAGTAACTAGGTAGAACATGAGTGAGAAATGGAATACGAGAATGCAAAAGTTGTTTGATTTCACTAGGAAAAGCAACACAATATTAATGAGTTTCTCATAAGATGCAGAGAGAAAGACGCAACACATTCAAAGAAATAATTGCTGAAAATTATCCAAACTTGGGGAAAGAGATGAACATATAAATCATTGAAACCAACCTAACTCATGGTTATGTAAATGCCAAAAAATTCACACCAAGAAATGTAATTTTAAAGACATTAAAAGTACAAGACAAAGAAAGAGTATTAAAGTTGGCTAGATAAAAAAGCAAGCAACATATAAAGATAATCCTACAAGACTATTTTCAGACTTCTATGATGAAAATCTTACAGGTCAGGAAAGAATGGAAGTATGTATTCAAACACTCCAAGAAAAAATTGCTAGCCAAGAATATATATGCTATAAAACTGTCTCTCAGATATGAGAGAAAAATAAAGGATTTCCATGAATGTACTAACCTGAAACATCCCTTAAAAGAAATGTTGAAAGGTGCTTTTTGATCTCCATCCAAAAGAAAAATTTCACAAAAAATTATACAATAAACAAATCAACAATAAGAGTAAACAAAGATGAAAATGGAAATATAAAGACCTTAGTTATAAATAACCATCCTGAATATAAATTAGTGAATTGACCAATTAAATGTTAGACATATCTGGATAGATTAAAAAAAAAGAAAACCAACTATATACTTTTTGAGGAGACTCACTTAAAATATAGAAACAAATACAGACATAAAGTGAATGATTGGAAAATGACAATCTAAGTCAATGGAGAATTAAAAAAAGGGAGGAATCACTATACTCATATCAGATAAAATATATATCCAGTCAAAAATGTTAATAAGAAACAAAGACGGAGATTCCATAATACCAAAATGAATACAACAGGAAGACATAACATATATATATATATATATATATATATACATATATATACGCAATCAATGTAGTAGTACCCAAAATTATCAATAAATATTAAGAGACCTGAAGGGAGATATTGACAAAGACACAATCAAAGTAGGGGACTTTAGCAACCACTCACAGCAAAGGACAGAAAGTCAATAAAGAAACAATAGCCTTAAATTACAAATTAGATGAGGCATATTTCATAGATATTTATAGGCATTTCATTCCAAAATAAGAGACTATACATTCTTTTCTAGCACTCAGAGAACTGTCTCAAAGATAGACCATATGTTGGGACACAAATCAAGTCTCAACAAATTTATGAAGATTGAAATCATATCTAGCAACTTTTCAGATAACAATGACATGAAAGTGAAAATAAATCAAAAGAGAAAAGAGGAAAAAACTGCAAAAGAGTAGAGAACAAACAACATGCTGCCAAACAATTTTTGGGTAAAATGAACAACAAAGTAAATAAAAGGCTACTACCCTCTCTTACTTCCTACCTGATGCCTGCCTGTATTCCTTCCTCTTAAGGAAAAAGTACCTAGATTCAAATGAAATTAAAGACATGACTTATCAGAACCTATGAAATGCAGCAAAAGTAGTATTAAGAGGAAAATAAAACCTAAGCCTTCACCTAAAGGAACAAGAGAAAGAAAAAAAATGGAACCAAAAGTTAGTAAGATATAGGAATTAATAGAACTCAGAGCAGATATAAATGAAAAAGATAAAAAATAGTACTCAAAATAATAATGTGACCAAGAACTGGTTCCTTGAAAAGATAAATAAAATAGACAAATAACTAGCCAGACTCATAAAAAAGTGAGAGAAAACACAAACTCAGACATCAAAGAGAAGAAAATAGAAATGATACTACAGATATATATATATATATATATATATATATATAAGGACATAAGAGATTAGTATGAACACCTTTATGGCAACTAACTGGATAACGTAAACAAATTCCACAGATTCTTGTAACTTCTAACATTCCAAGACTAAATTGGGGAGAAATAAAAACCGGGAGCAGAACAACGATAAACAAGGAAACCAAAACAGTAATTCAAAAACAAAACAAAACAAAACAAAAAACCTCCCCTAAAACAACCTTCGGACCAGAGGGCATCACTAATGAATTCCATAAAATTTTCAAATAATATCAATTCTCCTCAAATTGTTCTAAAAAAAATTCAAGAAAGCAAAAACTTTTTAGGATGCTACCATTACTCAAAATCAGGCAAGAATATAACCAAAAAGGCAATTACAGACCACTAACTTTGAAAATAATTATGCAACATGCTTTTACGTTAAAACTCTCAAATATGGGCATAGATGTAACATACCTTAACATAATAAAGGCTACATATGACAAATCGACATTCAACATAATATTCAATATGGAAAAATGAAAGCTTTTACTCTAAGATAGGAAGAATGCAAGATGTCTATTCTGCCCACTACTATACAATATAATGCTGGATGTCATGGCCAATTAGACAAGAATAGGACATAAAAGTCATCCAAATTGGAAAGAAAGAACTGAAACAATCAGTATTTGAAGATGGCATGATTACATGTGGAAAGAACTCCAAATTATCTGGCAAAAAGCTGCTAGAAACTATAAACGAATATAGCAAAGTGGCAGGATACAAAATTAATATAAAATGTGTTGCATTTCTATAGGAAAGTAGCAAATCTACAGAAAGAGAACTCAGGAAAACAATCCCATTAACTCCTGCAAAAAAAAAGATAATGAATACCTTGGATTAAACTTAACCAAAGAAGTGACAGACCTCTACTCTGAATATTTTAAGAGGTTGTTCTAAGAAATAGAAGATATGAAGAAATAGAAAGATGTTCTATGCTATGGACTGGAAGAATTAACGTTGTTAAAATGGCCATATTACCTAAATCAATATTCAGATATAATGCAATCCCTATCAAGACCCCAGAGCCAGTCTTCACAAAACAGAACAATCATGAAATTGATTTGAGGCCCTGAACAGCAAAAAAAAGATAATAACTGAAGGTATCATACCCCTTGACTTTAAACTACAGCAAAATGGAATAGTAATGAAGTCAGAATATTATTATTGAATCAAAACAGACATAAAGTTCAAAAGAATAGAATTGAGAGACTAAAAATAAACCCACAGATATATGGACAATTAATTCATGGCAAAGGAGCCGAGCATACAATGGAAAAAGGATAGTTCCTTAAATAAATGGTATTGGGAAAACTGCGCAGGCATATGCAAATATTGAAACTATACCACTACCAAATACACAAATATTAATTCAAAATGTATTAAAGACTTAGTTGCGATACTTGATAACATAAAATATAGAGAAGAAAATATAGGAAAAGTCTCCTTGACATTGATGAAAATGATCCTTTGGGAACCTGACTAATTACAGGAGAACTAAAATCTAAAAAAAGCAAATAGAATTATATCCAACTACAAAGCTTTTGCTCAGTGACAGCAATTCTCATTAAAACCAAAACACACCCTACTGAATGGGAGAATATTTGTACATCATGTATTATAAAAGTTAATATCCAAAATATATTAAAAATTAATAAAACTCAACAAAAATAATTCAATCAATAAATGTGCAGAAGATCTTCATAGACACTTCTTCAAAGAAGACATACAGACAGTCAACAGGCACACAAAAAGATGTTCTACTTCTTTTGTTATTAGGGAAATTCAAATCAAAACAGCAATGATATAGCACACCTTACACCTGTGAGAATGTCTATTATCCAAAAGAATAGAAACAACAAGTATGTATGAGGATAAAGAGAAAAAAGGTAACTATTATGTACTGTTGATGAGGATATAAAATGGTGCCACTGCTATGGAAAGCAGTATGGAGATTGCCAAAAAAGATTAATAGAAATCTCATGTGATTTAGTTCCTGTGCTGAGTATTTAACTTAAAAATCAAACAAACAAAAATCCCACTAATTCACAAAGATATATTCACACACATATTGAGCATTATTTACATTAGTGAAGAACAGGAAACAACCTAATTTCCTTGACATGAGTGGATAAAGACTATGTGGCACACATACACAAAGTAATATTACTAAGCTATTAAAACAAATGAAGCCATGCCTTTTGTAGCAACATGGGTGAACACAGAGGGAATTATGCTTTGCAAATTAAGCCGGAGGGAGAAATACAGACATTGTATAATATTTATGTGATACATAGAGAAACCAAGCAAACAAAATCAAACAAAAATAGACATTTCATGATAAAAGCATATCAGTGGTTGAGGAAGAGAAGAGGTGGCAAGTTGGGTAGAAGGTATCAACTGTATAGTGAAGAAAGAACAGAAAAAAATGGTGGTGGCAAACTTGATCTATATAGCGAAATGGATTTACTATGGTTAACATAATTGAATACATACAGATATGGATTTACTATGATACACACCTTAAACCTATACAATGTTAAGATGCAATGTTCCTTCAATAAAATTAAAAAAGAATGGTGCTGGGAAAATTGAACATCCCCTGTAAAAAAAATGAAACAAGATTACTCATTAGTGCCACACAAAAATTAACTCAAAGTGGAACAGACTTGGAACATAAAACCCAGAAAATAAGGCAACACAGAGAATGGGAGAAAATTTTCACACAACATACATCAGACAAGAGATTAATCTTTAAAATATTTTTCAAAAGCTCATATGCTTCAACAATAAGAAAAGCAAAAAGCCATTCAAAAAATGTACATATCTGAACAGACACCTTTCTGGAGAAGTCACTCAGTTGCCTTACAGATAAATGAAAATATGGTCTACATCACTTACTATCAGAGAAATTCAAATAAAAACTGCAATGAACTATCACCTCAAAGCAGTGAGAATGGCATTCATGAAGAAGTAGAAATAACTAATGCTAGATAGGGTGTGGAGAAAAAGAACCTTCCTACACTGTTGGTGGGAATGTAAATGAGTGCAATCTCTTTGGGAAAGTGTGGAAATTAAAAAAAAATGGAGCTACTAATTGATCCAGAAGTCCCACTTCTGGTGATATACCCAAGGGATATAAAATACCAATAAAAGTTATCTGTACCTCTATGTCCAAAGCAGCACAATTCACAATAAACTAGACATGGAAACCTAAATACCCATCAACAGATGACTGGAGAGAGAATCTATGGTATACATACTCAGTAGAATTCTAGTAGCTATCAAAAAAGATGAAAGTGTGTCTTTTGAAACAACTTGAGTGGTACTGGAGGTGATTATGCTAGGTGAAATCAGCCAGAAAGAAAATCGGAAAGACAGGATGGTTTCACAGATAAGTGGAATCTAAAGAAACAGACAAATTACAAAAAAAACTCACAGGAAGCAGGACTGTGGCTACTTTGGGATGGGGTGAAGGGGAATGGAAAAAGTAGTTTATCTAGTGGTAGAAGGCACTAGAACTCCAGTGATGGGAATGTCGTGAAATACACACAGGCAGAGGTGCAATGGGAATTTAATATCCATAAAGTCACATGGCAATATTAACTATAGAAAAAATAAAATATGTATTTTAAGAAAAAAACCTTAACTATAAGACCTGTGAACAATCCTGGAGAAAAAGCCCTTGACAACGATACTGGCAAAAAATTTTTTGGACACAACATTAAAGTACAAGGAATGAAATCAAACATGAAAACAAAACAAATTAAAATGATACCATATCAAACTTAAAGGTTTCTGTACCGAAAAAAAATCAAGAAAATGAAATCTATAAAATGGTAGAAAATATTTGTCAACCATATATTTAATTTGGAGTTAATATCCAAAATATATAAAAATTTATACCAACACAAAAGCAGAAAAAAATAATCTAACTAAAATGGCAGAAGACCTGAAAAGATATTTTTCCAAAGAAGACATACAAATGGTATATGAAAAGATGACAAAATCACTATTGACGAAATGTAAAATAAGAAGGTACTGGCATGTATATACTGAGAAGGGAGCCCTTATGCACTGTTGGTGGCAATGTAAATTCATATAGCCACTATGGAAAACTGTGTGGAGGGTACTCAAAAATTTAATCATATAACTACTAAATGATCAAACAATCCTAGTTCTGGGTATATGTCCAAATGAAATGATATCTACACCTCCATGGTCATTGTAGCAATATTCACAATTGCCAAGATACACGTACAAAACTTAAGCATCTGTCAATGGATGAAATGATAAAGAAAATTTTAGTTGTATATATATGTATATGTCATGTTTAGTGTGTGTATATATTATATATACATATATTGTCAGTTTACCAACATGGATGCATATATTATATATACATATTATATATGCATATATGAAGATAATGAATATGGAGGTATAGATATCTCCTTGAGACAGTGATACACACACAACTAGATGACTATAATGCCTTAAAAATGAAATCCTTCCATTTGCCGTAACATTGACTATCCTAAAGCACATTATGATAAAATTAAATCAGTTACAGAAAGACAAATACTGTTTTGTGCCAGCTCTGAAAAATGGTATCTCATAAAAACAGAGAGTAGAATGGTTATTTCTAGTGGTTTCAATTGTGAGTGAATTGAGAGATGTTTTGAAAAGTATACAAATTTCTAGTTATGACTAATTTCTGGGATGTAATGTAGAACATGGTAATTGTAGTTAATACTGAATCAAATATTTGAAAGTTGCTAAGTGGGTAGATCTTTAATATCCTCATGACAACAGTGGCAATTATATGATGAGATGAAGGTGTTATCTATCATTATTATGGTAATTATTTTACAAAATATATGTGTATCAAAATGTCAAATTTTACAAAGACTTACACCTTTTTATATCAATTATCAAAATATCTGGAGAAAATAGAAGACATTGAAGCATATCTTTAAAGTACTTAAACAAAAACAAAATGCCAACTTAGAATTTTATATTGAACATGTATTTTTCAAAAACAAAGAGGAAAATTATTAGAGATAAAGTCAGTTCATAATAATGATAAAGAGGACAATAGGACATATTTATGAATAATTTTTACATCTAAAATTAAATTCAAAAATACACAAAAATCTGATATAGCTGAAAAGAGAACCAGACCAATCTATAATTATGATTGAGATAAGAAAGTGAATATCATGAAAGAGTTTACCGATTTGAACAGGATTGTATGAAATGCTTTCAAAAATTTTATGCCACTATATTCAATGATGGACGAATTCCTTGAAGACAAATAATACCATTGCTCATTCAAGAATAAAGATAACCTAAACACCCATATAGTTATTAAAGAAATTATATTTAAAGTTAAAAAAAACTCCAATTCTAAATAACACTTCTAGAAAACTGAAGAAGAGGTAAATGTTTCCCAATTCATTTAATGAAGCCAGTATTACTCCAATACTAAAATCAAAAAACATTACAAGAAAACTACAAATCAATCATTAATATAAATGCAAAATTGCATATTTTAAAATTAAATCAATATATAAATATATGAATTTAAATATATATGCCATGACCAAGTGTTCTTTATCTTGGGAACAGAAATTTGGTTTAACATTTGAAAATCAATCAATTCAGCACAAAAATAAAACAAAAAATAAAAAACACATTATTTATTTCAACAGATACAGAGAGAGTACTTAATAAAATCCAACGTGTTTCCCTAATAGACACTTTAATCAAGTTTGGAACAGCATGGGTCTCCCTCAACCTAATTAATAGTTATAAAACCTACAGCTAAGATAATGTTTATTGGTGACAAATAAAGGATTTGTTCCTCATCTAGGAACAAAACAAGAATCTCCACCCTCTCCACTTCTAAAACATACACTGTAATTTCTAGTCATTGAAATAAAGAAATAAATACACATATATGGAAAGAAATAATTAAAACTATCTTTATTCACAAATAACACAATTGCCTACGCAAAAAAAAGACCTGATGGAATCTACAAAAAGCCAGAAGAATAAGTGATTATAACAAAGTTGCATTTCTACCTATTAGTAAAAAGCTGGAAATAAAATTATAAAACAATTGCATTTACAACAGCATGAAAAAATAGGAAACAGTTAAAATATACAATAGATGTACAATACCTGTACATTGAAAATGATACATGGCTGAGCAGAACTAAAGACCTAGCTAGTGAGAAAAAAACATGTTTATGAATCAAAAGACTCAATGCTGTTAAAATGCTAGTTCTCCCCAAATTGTTCTATAGAACCAACATTATATCAAACTCCTATCAGATGTGTGTGTGTTTGTGTGAAAAAACAGACAGTTGGAAGGCTATATGTAACTGTTTTAAAAATTTAAACAACAATAATCGGTGTGGCAATGGAGTAAAGATAGACAAGTAAATTAATGGAACAGAATATAGAAATAGAACTACAAGCATTTGGACAGCTGATTTCTTATCAAAATATAAATGCAATTCAGAAGAGAAAGGATAATATTATCAACAAATGGTAATGTAACAACAGCATATCCAAATGGAAAATTAATTTTGACTCATATATACCAAACCGTATACAAATATTGAATCAAAATAGATCACAGATCTAAATAGGAAACCTAAAACTACACAACTTTTATAGGAAACCTTTAAAATTTTGAGCAAGGCAAAAATTTCTTACCAATAACACCAAAAACATAATACATAGAAGAAAAATAAAAGAATCATTGACTTTTATCAAATTTTTAACTTCTGTCTTTCAAAGGACACAAGATAATTAAAAGACAATGCATAGACTTGGAGAAAATATTTGCAAAGCATCAATATGATAAGAAACATGTAACAGAATATATTAGGAACTTTAAAAACTCAACAATAAGAAAACCTAAATAAAAAAGAAAACCTAAATAAAAGGGGGTATTTCAATAGAAAATTCAAAGATGATAAATTGATGGCAAATAAGCATGTGAAAAATGCTCAAAACATCAGTTACAAAAGAAATGCAAATTCAAATACCATTGATTATTATTACATACATTTAAAAATAGCTAACATTTGAAAAAAAAGAAAGATCATTTCAAGTGTTGGAAAGGATATGGAATAATTAAAACTCATACACTGTTATGGGGATGTAAAGTGGTACATGCACTTTTAAAAACAATGTGATACTTTCATTAAAAGTTAGATATATAACCCAATTATCATGTACTTGGATATTTATAAAACAATGAAAAGTATACATCCGTACAAACACATGTTCATGGGTATTAACTTCAGCTTTACAGATGATATGACAAAAATGTCAATCACCCAAATATCCATCAATGGGTGAATGGATTAAGAAACTCTGGGGTATCCACACAATGGAATATTACTCAGCAATGCAATGAAATTAAGAATCAACATCTTCCAAAACCATGGATGCCTCTCAAAATAACTATGAGTAAAAGAGACCAAAAAGAGCATACATTCTGTATGATTCCATTTATAAACATTTCTCGAAAATGTAGACTAACTATAGCATCTGATAGCAGGTCCATGGTTGCCAGGGAACAAGTGGGTAGGGGATTGTGTGTTGAGAAAGTAAGGTAGCAAGAATTACAAAGAAGCAGCAGGAAATATTTTAGGGGTGATGGATATGTTGTTATCTTGATTTTGGTGACAGTTTAACTAATGTGTAAATCTGTCATAACATTAAATTGTATACTTTAAACACATACATTTTGTTGGGCAATAATTATACTTCAGTAAAGTTGTTCAAAACATGTTCTAGCCCAAAATAATAGATCCCTCTACTTTTACTCACCAAAATGTTTCAGCATATAAGTCAATTATACATAAGAACATTCAATAAGGAAAAAAATACTACTCTTGTCATCCTTAACCTTATCTGAGCTTTTGTACTTTCCTGAGAATTCTGGGGGATAACTGAAAGGCAGTAATTGTGAGAGAATGAAAAATAATTGCAGGAAATGGGCCTCTGAAAATATTTAAATACAGTTATGCCAGAAATTTTGTTCATATGGGTCTATTGCCAGTGGAAAGTTCAAAGATTAACATGTGATTGTTAGAGTGGTTTATACATTCATAATATCATCTAACACTTAGTGAACACTTACTATGGACTGCATATATAACCTGTTTAATTTTCATAACAACCCTGAGGTAGCTACAATCTTCTCTCGACAAATGTGAAAACTGAGGCACAAAGAGATTAGGAATCATTACCAGGGTCACATAGCTAGCAAGGATATACATACGGGCAATCAGTATCTAGTTTTTACATACTAAATTAAACAACTTCTTATTCTTCCCCATTAAACTCAATATTGAAACCTGAACTTTATATAATCATTTCTACTTTCTTTTAAAAGTAATAACTAACACATGTACACTGTAAGTTCTCAATGCTTATATCATTAAGTAAGCATTTACGGAAAAGATTAAAGTCCCTGTTTCAGAGTAAACTCAGCTTTTCTATAATGAAGTGTAACAGTGTTACATTTTATTATATATTCATTGAAAAATTAACTGACATTAAGAACAGTTAAAGCTAGGATGGCCATAAAACTTGTTATCAAAACCAGAAAACTTGAGAGTAAACGGCATAAACCAGGACTACCCAGGCTGTGATGTACGGTCAACCTATTTAAAGAAAAAAATATATAATTATTCCTGTGGTAAAATTTAGCTAAGTTACATAAAATTAGGTACTTTTATAAATGTTCCACAGGTGCATAATCATACAAAATAGTAAATTCAGATTTGGAAAAACACTTATTTACAAAAGCAAAGTGGATTCTCCTGAAATGAAAATGAAAATGCATTATATGTGGCCATATCCTAAATGCTGATAAAATATTATAATTATTTTTTCATAAAAATATACAAACACAAAGCCGATTACTTTATGCGATCAAGTGGCTTCATAGCACAAGTATCAACATTCTGTTACTTTCTTTTAAAGAAACTGAAGTAGTTTTAACTTAATTATCTGTTTTTTAAATCTCCCTCAGAAATGAGTAGCAAGATGTCTTTGACAGAAAGACAAGCAGAGGATACATGACAAATGAAAGAGTAAAAGATCATTATCTTAGGTAATAGATTGTTTTTTCTGTATAGCTAAGAAGAAAATGAGCTCGACCAGGGCTTTCAAAAACCTGTCACTTAAATATGAATAGTTTTCCATTTTTCAAAGTGGTTACAATAGTACTGGTCAATTTACAAAATATACTGAGTTATGACAAGAATGATCACAAACAGTTGACTATTTGGTTAGACAATCTAATTGGAAGAAGATTATTACTAATAAAAATTGTTAATCTAACCTAGACCTCATAGATTTTTTTTATTTATATTTATTTTAAGTAAAAGCCAGAAAAAGAAGCCCAAATTCTTTGGCAGAATTTGGAGAAAAGTAACTTTTATTACTGCTACATCTACACGAATACAGAAGAATAGTAATTTTCCAATCTTTTTACTATACTCAGGTAACCAATTCATTGAAGTCTGGAAACTACTACTGATTATTAATTCATCTTTTATTATTCAATTTTTTTTAAAGAAAGGTGCAGGCAGGAATGAAGGCGAGTAGGCAGTCAGGGAGACAGAGGGGGAAGAAACATTTATTTACTTTTATTTAGTTATTCATCTTGGTTGTTCCCCCTGGCCCCAGGTCTTGAACCAGGATCCTTGGGATACATATGGACTATGCTCAGCAGACTTAACTGCTAGGCCACTAGGGAAGACTTATATTTAAATTTTAATCATATGACTGAGAGAAACCATTTTAAAGTTATTATTAATTATAGTGTAAGCATTTTAATTTGGTCAGATGTGTCACAACTCATACTCCTTCACTACAAAAGACTGAGTCCCATACATAGTTAAGTAACACTTTCTGCCTTGATTACAGGTAACAACAAATAATTATCCTTCAAAACATAACCAAAAGTAGAATTCTAATTATTGAATTTGTTAATATTTAAACAATGTAGTCTTGCTTTAGTATAATTTGTTTCAAGGTATTTGAAAGCTACAGTAGGAGACCAATCCAGAAATATTTCAATATAATATACTTTCAATTGTAAAACTGCTCTGTGATGATATAGATTATGTAAGGGATAAGCTTCAATATACATCATTGCCATATTATCAAAAAGAAGTGGGTAAATAATAACATCTTTCCTTTGAACCTTCAATTATTATAGGCTTAGAGTCCTCTATCTTCTCTTTACAAGAAAAACTAACAACATACTTCTTCCTCTAAAATGTCTTCCCTAACATGTAATAGAATGAAAATACTGAACCAAAAATCAATTCCAGTTCTGCTACTCATCAGTTTGTGACCATGGATAAGATAAATTCTATAAACTTTGTTTTATCTATCTGTGAAATGATGGAGCAGATTTCTTTTAGCTATACAAATGTGTGACTTATAAATACATACACAAAAGACTCATCTATCAAAAGCAACGTCGAGCCAAAATGGAAAGGAAATATTTTGGTAAAACCTGACCACTATAAATTTAAAATGTAGTCTTTCACACTATGACAACATTTATCTTTATATAACAGACAAAATAAAAGCTTACTGTGTATATAAACAATGCAAGAAAGACATTAAGAAAGACAAAAGAGCTTAAGAAAAGGACTCCAATTATTCATTATGCTAGTTTGACTGAAAATTTTAAAAGATGATTAGGACATAAAAAGCTCCCTGAGTGAGAAAAAAGTACATAAATTAATATATAACAAAGTGATGTAATAAAGGTATATGCAACATTATAATGGGAAAATAGTAGAAGTAGAAGCTGCTCTTTTAAAGGAGGCAATGGAAGGAGGCAATGGAAATAACTGTCCTATAAGAACTTATATTGGGTGATATTTTATTGCCAAAGGTATATGTTCTTGAAATAAGTAGCACTTTATTTAAAATATTCTGAAATTTGAATAAAATTTTTCTAATCACATATTATGTATTTTTAAATGAAATGACACCATAAAATTTTCATTATTCTCTTTCCTCTTCTACTTTTCCTTCTTTTACCAGATTCATCTTCTTGTCTTCTTTGTTTTACAAGTGGGAAGCAGCAATACCAATGTTCTCAAAGCTGGGATTTGAAGGGGAGGAATTATATGAAACTATTATAGCAACGAAACACACAAAGCCAACATAACTTCAAATATCACCTACTCTTACCGTCATTTAACTGAATGAACATTGTTCACCAATAGTAAAAAACAAACACACACACACATACAACACCAAAAAACACACATTTAAAAGGGAAAAGAACCTTGTAGGTTAAGTAAAATGACTGTCATAAAATGCCACAGTTCAAAGGGTTAGGGGTAACTCAACAACAGTTTACCTTCATCACCAATTTAAAACAGAACAAATACTGAGCTGTTACAATGTATAGGAGATGGTTTTATAAAAGTTTCATAGAGCCCTTATGCTCAGTAATCTGCCATAATTTTCAAAAAAGTTTCAAAGACAGAACATAAGTCACTTAACCCAATGAAAAATACATGAAATAACTTGTGAAACATTTCAAAATCCCCTATATATTTTCCTTTTGAATTTTTGCAGAAAATTGCACAGACTAAAATGGAAAATGAGAGTAAAATTGAATTTTAATATGTATTACTTAAGCACCAGACAGACCAAACATAAAACATGGAACATAGGAAACCACAAATCTAAGCAAAGTTGGCATATAAATCTCTATTTCAACATTATATTAAGTGTGGAACAGTATACTTTTTAAAGGAATGCAAGAGAATCATATGCATAGCTTTAAACATTGAATTTATCCTTGGGAAAATTTATTTTGTGATGCAAGCTGAGTTACCAGAAAAAATACGTGTAGATATATATGTATATTTATGAAAAATACTAACAGCTTCAATAACTTTATAGGTAAAATGTGACAAATTATAATACACAAAATTGTACCGAAAGTGAATTTTAGATTTAGAAGAAACTAAAGGGAGAATTTAGTCCCAAATTTTATTATGGATAAGCAAATTGATATAGTTAATTAATAGATCAAAGATTAGTACTGAGTTCTCCTGACATCCACTAAGTTGTTCTATTACACCACATAGTATATTTATGATATGTCTAAGATCTATACATAATCCCTTCTCTAGATTCTAAATTTAAAAAGTAATGACAAATAAAATCCCTGACATTTATTCTATATCATCAAGACTGGAGATTTACTCCATAAAATACCCTACAGGTTAGCTAGTTTTGGAGACTATTAAATTTTATCATTAGCAGATATTAAATGCAATCAAATCCTATGTTTAAAATGTGTTCTACTTCAAATTATAGATTAAAAGCTTCAGGGCCCCTACACGTTATATAACATCCATCTCTGGGTTTTTAAAACTTAAAATATTTTTATTATAAATCTAAGAAATTAGTAAATTTGGCTTGATCAATTTCTTTTCCTAAATTAAATAAGGTCAGTTACTCTGAAACTGCACTGTTGAGTACAATCGTATAAATTCAGATGGGCTGTAAAAATAAAATGCATACTGGATTTTTAAGACTTTGTATGAAAACATAATATAAAATATTGACTATTTTATACTGATTAGATATAGAAATGAAATATTTGGAATACATCAGGTTAAATAAAATATATTGTAAAATTAATTTCAACCCTCTCCTTTTGTTTTATAATGTGGCTACCAGGAATCTTAAAATTACATATGTGGCTTGCATTTTATTTCTATTAGATATCCCTAAGCCACTATAGCAATAAATAATTTCTATATATTTTCTAAGAATACTACATAAATAGTAGTTCAATTTTGTACCAAGGAAAAATGATGTGAGAAAAACACACTGAATGTAGAGATCAACTTATTTAGCTTTAAAGACTTATTATTTTTCTCAGATTTAAATTTTCAGTTGTGTTTAGTACTGAAACTGGTATATGTTCCCTGAAAATAATATGAACTTGTAAGAGAGGAATGTAGCCCAGAAGCATAGAAAGAATAATAAGCTAGTCCTTTGTCTTGTTAAATCAACACAAATACATGTGAACTGATTTATTTAGAAACAAATACTAACATTTAACATCATGAGATTTCTCCAAAAACAGACGGGACTATAACTTAATGTTATAAGCAAATTATCATGAATACAAGACAAAACATATTTATTATAACTTTTACCTTTGCTCCATCTGAAATATTGTCCCAGTTTCCACCACTCAAAGAGAACTTCCCATTGCCTATACGCAGCAGTATCTCTTCAGGAGTATCATTGGGGCCATTAGCAAATGGAGTGTAGCTATTAGTTAAAATAGATTTTAATAGACATGAGGAACTAAAATACATATTAAATCTAATTGAAAGTAATTAGTATAAACTACATGGAAATATTTACTATAGCAAATTAAGAATAACACCTAATATTCCCCTTCACTGTTTGCATGTCAAATTTCATATTTCACATAATAAACTTAATCCTAAAGAAATATTTAATAAAATAACAACTTATATCAGTAAGTTGATTTTTCCTCTGATCAGCTAATCAATGCAAAATTTTAATGGTGTTTTTTCACATAAAAGTAGTCTTAATATCAGACCACAAAAATATGCAAATTTTATATTCTCCCAGAGAAGCAAATACCTACTATGAGGAAACTGTTAATTTTATATTTATCCTATTTGCATTTATAACATATTGTATTTATGGAATTGGTTGAGATTTACTGGCTGTTTATCACTATTATTAATGAAAATCAATTAACAACTGGTTATGTTAATGTTTTAAATTCTCTTAAGTAACAATTAAGCTGAGATAATGCAAAACAAACAGATATGCATACATGTCTTAGTCAGAAAGTAAATATTTGAAAGCAGCAAACTAGAATTGGCATCCTATGGTTTGAAATCAACATTGCTAATTGCAGTTCATATGTAAACTTTAGTTACCCTGAATGTAGCTTATGCTGTGGTTCGTAACTAAGTATTTTTCAAAGTTTTATAATATATGTAAAAGTGTGTAAAATACACTGATATACATAACTATCACAAGCTAGTAATTTAAAATCACAATTTTCATGAGCTTTTAAGAAGTTCCTTTATCTGTTAAACATATTTCAATTATACTAAATAGTCTTCTTTAAAAAGTCACAACTAAAGGACATTATATTTACAATATACAGTAATTCTTCTAATTCCATTCTATGCATTAGATATTGTCAAACCTAGACTTCCCCTCTACTATAATTTTTAGAATAATTGCTACAACCATAAATCTGTATTCCTAAATAAAATCACTATTCATTATTAAGAGTGAAACTACACTGGAATTATTTTTAAATTACAAATGTTAAAATAGTCAGATTATTACATGTATTTAGGTTTTTATTTTAATCCTTTAAGGGAAGGCATGCGTGCTTCTGTTGCTTGATATTCTGTTATAAAGTTCAACATCACAAAATCTCTATTGCCACAAGAGTCAGATTTCAGTATCGACAAGTTCAGTTGGTGCCTATTGAAACATGAAATTTTTTGATGATAAAAATCTTCAAAAAGTAATGCACTCAATGCAAAAAATAAAAATACAAATGATTCACCTTTTGTTTCAGTTGAAATCCTTTTAATTACATTTCTTAACAGTGCCTCATTAAGTGTATTTTTCTTTTTTTAATATTATAAGTAAACAATACAAAATACTTTGAAATGTTAACAGTAGTATTTCTTAAAATTATTTTCAGCTGTTCTCTTTCAAGATGAAAGTATACAGGTAAAATATTTTAATGATATGAATTATTTTGAGTATATATGCTTCTTACCCAGCCAACATTGTGTAAAAAAGTACTCCCAGACTCCATATATCACAAGCAGCATCATAGCCCTGTTGCATAAGAACCTGAGAAAGAAATACTCATTATCTGTATTACTTAATATAACTCATTTGCCTCATCCAAAAGGAAGTGTTGTACTTCTAACAGTTTCACAATTTGGAATTTTAGATAATTTCAATCTTGTTAGAAATAAATTCAGTTAATGTTAAAGGCAAAATTTTCTGCAATTAGCTAGCACTGAATAAATGGCTATTTAAATAAGGCATTAAGTAGCATGGGCCATACTAAACGCAATATTTTAAGATATGATTCCTGACCTCAGTTAGCTTTCACTCTTCCTCTTAGACATCAACATTTAAGATGAATATCTGTGTGTCTCTCTCTATATAGCACAATATATACTACATGCAAATGTCCTCTTATGTTGACACTGACTTTGAGGTAAATAATATTATTTAAATTTGAAGATGAGAAAACTGAGGCAAATGTTAATTTTCCCAATTATCCCAAAATTAGTAGGTAGTGAACTTTAATCTGGAACCCAAGTTTTTAATATCTATGACACTATCTGCATATTGCACAAGAAAAGATTTTATATTTTATATACAAGGATTATGTGTTAAAAAGATTAGAATTATTCCTAGTCAGAAACACAAGTGGATAAATTCTAAAAGTTTTCATTTCTTTCATACAATAATTTAAGTAGCTCTTTATTATTTTGGGGGCTAGTGCTAATAAATTCAAATAATATATTTATGATATATTAATGTGAGTTTTCTCTGTAAAATTAATAGAGCCTCATTAGAAAAAGAGAAATAAAATGACGATCTTTTTTCATTTAGACTAACAAGACCATTGCTAATGCATAGGAACAAAAAGGAAGCACTATTAATTCATTAACACTGAAGATTACATAACTATCAGCACAGACATTTCATTTGTAAATGGCTAAAAATATGAATGTCTAAATTTTACAGTTGCCATATACAAACGAGTATCTAACTAACTTAAAATTTTAGATACAATTTTCCTAGTCAAAGTGCATTTAATAAGAATACACATAGGTATGTCAAAATACCTATACGCTTACTTAATAACACAAGTCAGGATGACAAAAACCTTCATAAACAATGAGGTGTAGCTAAATCATTCACATCATGGTAAACCTCAGTTGGCACTCCTTAGTAAAATAAAAACCAGTCCTGCTTTTTCCCCCTATCTCACTCCTTTTCTCATCACCTGTTACAGTTCTGGGCATCACCATGTTTTCCGTGGTTCCCTTCAGACAGTATTTTTAAAGCTTATCTTATGATACAATGCACAGCCAAGGTGGAGGGAATCCTTAGAAGCTGAGTGGACAGGAGAGGGTTAATCAGTGAGTCAGCTACAGGTATTTCAAATTACCATAACCTTCAAAGTTAAAGAGAAGAAGGGTACAAGAAGTGCCATATTGCTAAATCTAATTAGGACAACAAAAACTTCTTTTAGAATTAGCACATACTTATATCCATTTTATATTGGTAAATAATAGACAATCCACTTGTTTTAAGTAGGTTTCAATGACCTGTAATAGCAAGAACATGTATCGATAAAAGAAACAAAATGAGGTGGTGGGATGAATGCAAGAGTACAGTGAAGGGGTATTTTATAACTTCTTACTTACATCAAGTTAAATATAAAGACGTAGTTAATATCATTACTCTTCCTCTCATTTTCCTTCTCAAATCAACAAAAGGTTACACAAATGGAGATCATCATTCCCTTTTTTAAAAGTACAAATTAATTGATATTTGGAGAAAAGCATAAGATAGTCCAGAGTCTGAGCAAAACAGGGCAATTTCACAATTACTTTATAATTAGCTACAGGCAGAGCATCCATCAAAATTATTTTATGTTCTTTGAATACAAGATCATTCTTAGATCTCAGAAGGCATTAAATATCAGCTGAATAATATATTTTGTTACAAAAGAATGAAATATCTTTGAGATATATTAATTTTTAAGACACAATTATATAGTATAAATGCATATATATCAAGTAAGTCTTAAGAAATTAACCAAAGTGATTCATATCAAAAATAAATCAATACTCCTTCTTTATGGTTAAGCTGAAAACTGTACTACACTTTACATGTTAGTAAAAAAAGATCTCTATGCACTATGATGAAATAATGAATTTATACTCCCCAAAATTGTATTATTCAAATATCTGTATGGATTCTTGAAACCTCATTCTAGTTTAAAAGATAATTCATTTTATGTACTTCATTATTAATTTGTGAAAGGGTCTGAAAATGTAGAATCAAATCTTATACCAAAGACATCTGTGCTTCATTCACAACAATTTATAAATATTTAGTGCTAGCAGAGGCACCATCATTTGATAAATAAAACCTTCAAAAGCATTTTGAATATATAAATACTAGTAAAAGGTTCAGGGACTAGTTGGAGATGTTCCTGGTGAAGAAGTGGTCAATCCCTGCTTATATGAAAATCTTCACTATTACAGTGTCTTAATACAATGGGAATTTGGTAGGGTAAAAAGCATCAATGGGTTACTCTGTGATTTGCAGTCATTCAAATATCTTTACCTAGCTATTAATCTAAAAATGTTTACTAATTATTAATCTAAACAGATATACTGATTATTTTTCATTTTATTGTCTATTTGGGTGATGTTTAAATTAACACATTTACCCCCACCTTTTTTGAGTTTTCAACAATAGCACACAGTCCAGGCCCATTGGATTAAGTCCATATTAAGAATTTAGTCATTAAAATGGTCATTCTATATTCTGTGACATATACTGCATAAATATGTTACAATACTTAAGATGAATATCCTATATTTAGCAGAAGAGTTCTAATCTCAAGTATTCAATCCTGCTATAGTGTCAATGAAATATACTAGAAAGGCTAATTTTTAAATGTCTAAGTTTATATTTTACACCTAGGACAGTGCTATCATTCCTTGTTGGATCATGTATATGTTCCTATTTCTATTCTGAGAAATATAGTTTTCTATATGTTGCAATACTATAAAAATGTGTTTGTTATTCTATGAATTGAATACAAGAGTTAAAACAGTCTCCAGATAGGTAAAAACTTTATTATAGGATAATTTTTATCATAAAATGCTATAAAGTGGGTTTTATGCCTGTTCCTCAACATTAGGGTTTTAAAGGAAGATTTAATAAGTTTTAAAATGGAGTTTTTCATCATTAGAAAGTTACTTTGATATTTTCTACAATTCTATTTTCATTATTAGAAATGTTATTTTTCAAATAGTTACTTAAAATATAGATTTGCTGATATTTGCATACAAATGGTTTATGTTATACTTATATGCAATATTATCCTGAAAGGGTTAGTATGTGATATAAAAATGAAATCAGAAAACATGCATGAGATAGAAATTTATTCTCAAATTATTTTACTCTTTTAGGACTTGGGAAATTCAGTTTTTCAAACCTGAAGATTCTTGTGTATTTTGATTGGCATTGAACAGATAATGATTCAAGGGTCAGTATTATTCATAATGTATAAAAACAGTTCCATATTTATAAACAAAACTTATAAAGAATCCATGTAGCTAATACCATCCTTGATTCATTTTTTTATCAAAAATATTCTACTGTAGGATTTACTATTGTTAAAGCTCCTTATTCAACATTAGAATCCTTCTATAGCCTATATCCACATGAATGGAATCAATTGTCTCCTGGAATTTGTCAAATGTGAAACTTATACTCTTGAACCCCTGGTTCAACTTTCCTGACTCTTCCCTTTAAAATCTATGTATGAATGTTATTTGTCAAGAAAAAAAATACAACAGCACACATTACTTATAAATAAAAACAAAAAACCTCCTAGCTGTTTTCTCCTGGAATTAGAAGATACAAAAAATAATCAGAATGCCATTACTTTTTAATATTATGCATAGTGCTAAATAATATAAATTACCTCATGTTCAATACAAAAAAACAGATCTAAAAATCTAGCCTGATTTTGTTGCTAAGTGAATTCTGGGTCTTGAAAAGTTATCAAACTTCGAGTAGTCTCAGTTTCTTTATTTAGAATATTTAATATATTGATGTGGGATTATCTCTACTCTTCCTCTTAGCTCTAAAAGTAGCAATGCGATTCTGAAACTAGTACATAATCCAAGATTGCTGCACTCAGGTGAGTTTCGGCTGCTATTTATTAGTCTGAATATTTATATTAGGGAATATCAGAATTCACTGATAGCAAGATAACAGCTTTTATCTACACAATGTAACATACACATGGCATCATATGAAGTTTTAAAGAATACCTCAGGTGCTACAAAGTTTGCAGTGTAGCATGGAGTTAAAAGAAGTCCATTTTCTCCTCTAAGTTGTTTTGCAAACCCAAAATCACAGATCTTAATAGAGTCTGCATTGGCTGATTCATCCGTGTATAAAATATTACTAGGTTTGAGATCACGATGAACAACCTTGAATACACACATGCACAAAAAAACACATTAAATTTCTGGAACTAAATATCTGGGGAATAAAACAATCTAAGTTAACATATTTCCAGGAAAAGAACTTTCTCAATTATGAACTTTAGAAAATCTCATTCTTCAATTTTGATAGTCCTGACAGTCTAAAGTATACAAAGGAAATTATCTCAATTATCTCTATACAGATAGAATGCCTATTTAAGCCACACATTTTGTTAACCACTTTCGGTCTCCAAGTAGCAAAATTCAATTCTAAGTTTCACTACTGGATATAAAAGACTAAGGCCCTAACTCAACACTCCCACCCCCACAGTAAACAACTATAAAATCTGTACATAACATAAAAATTAACTTAAGGTACTAGAGAGCGAACAAAAGCAAACAGATTCTGGTGGGGAATACACACATTGCTGAAGAAGGAAATACAGGGAATACAGGCTGAAGATGGGAATACAGATTCCCATAAGTGTGTCTTTTAGCCTAGGGTGCAGTCCCTCTGGCACACAGTGATGGTGAAAACACATGTATAAAAACCCACATTTTTTTCTAGCCTGGAGGACCAGAAAAGAGATGCTGGAAAACTGCCAATGCTGAGTGAAGAAATACTGTAAGGGAAAGAGCTAGAATTGATACCTGAATCAAAAATGTATAGAAGAGACTCAAAGTAATTCATATAAGGACAAAAGACAGACCAAAGCTGAAGCTCCCAAAACAGTTTCCACTGCAAGCCGGGCCAAGACAATTGTCTACCAACACAAATTAAGAGACCAAAAACACCAATATTCATTGGAGAAAAATAGAATATAAAAATTCTATAACTTAATAACATACATTACAAAATGCAAAATTAATATAATAAAAAAGTACAAAAAATAGGACATAGTTTCAAGAAAAAAAGAAAATTCTAAGTCCAAAATAAACCATACTATACCTAACAAGCAAGGATTTTAAAGTTGCTATGTTAGTGACATGATAGAGGTGTTAGATAAAGTTTTGTTGGCAATCATATTATAACATATAAGTGTATTAAATTAATATATTGTTTGTCTTAAACTTACACAGTGTTATATGACAATCAAATCTCAATATAATATTCAAAATTAATAAGTCTAAATACATATAAAATATATTTTAAAATAGTTATTATAATTATTCTCAGTGTAGTAAAACAAAACACACTTTCAATGCATGAAACACAGCAGATAGACAATAAAACTAAATGAAATGTTAGAAAGGGAAAATTTTCTGAAATTCACTGATGATTTTCCTACTGATGCCATCTACTTCATCTAATCTATAGCCCTATCTTTAATCAACAGTTTACTACACTGAAAGTTCTTTAGAGACAAGAAAAAAGTTTTAATTATGCTTAAATTACCTTTTACAATGTCTGACACATGGAAATGCTAAATATATGTCTGTCATTAATTTATGTAAGTGATGTAAGAAAGATTCAGTAAACTAAAGAAAAGGTGTTTATCATTTTCTTCGTGAAAATTCTGATCCTCCTTTAGAAAATATTACCAAAGCCAATCAAGAAATTAAATTATAATAGGACTGCTCTTTTAGCATTATACATTCTACATTTCAAAATATCTGAAAGGTCCTCTATTAACCAAACACAAAACTTGAGGACTAGTTTATTTTTCTTAATTATAAGACTGGCCTATGTAGAATTTTCACAGGGCCAATTCTGAATTGACCATTTTTATTATTTATAGTTAAGTGAGTACATATCTCCACTATTGTAAATGTATTTGACCTAATCAAACTTAGAAGTTTATATAATTCAAACCACTTTTAAAAACTAATATGTCATTAGGATCAACAGGCAAAGAGAAGCGAATTAATAAACTATTAGCCAGTTTCCTAAATCTATCATCTTCACTATATTATGAGCTTTATTAAGATACTCTCTATAAAATACATGTGAAAATATAAGTGAAGAATATAACTGCAACTTACTCCTTGACAATGAAGATAGTCAACAGTCTTAGTTATTACAAATAGTACACTACTAGCTTCCTGTTCTGAGAAACATTTTTGTTTGAGAATACGGTCAAGCAGTTCTCCTCCTTTCATTAAATCCGTAACAAGGTAAACATATCTACCATCATCATAAACCTGAAAAAGAAATATTTTTAAATTATTGATAAATTAAACTTTTGAAATGATCAAATTACATTACTCTGCTTTTTAGTTAACCGCTTGTATTAAAAAAAGAGAGTATTTCTTTACTATGAATGTAGTACATGTAGTACATGTAATGAAGATTGAACAGATTAAATAACCTCCTACACAGTTTTGTGAGGCTACATTAAACATAAAATATAATTAATTTATGGTGTTGTATATTATACATTACCAAAGGATACAAATGGAAAAATAATGTGTCTCTATGCCTCTCAAATGGCATGTCTCATTTTTTATTGTATTATAGCCACCTAGATGCCCTACTAATAGAGGTTTCCTCCTGGAAGTAAGTATATTATTTGTTCTTTAATATACTCCATACATTCTACTTTCTGACATGATACCTTAAATATTCAATGCCATGTCAAGGAGAATTGGAAATTATTTATTTATACCTTTTCAGTCATGGCATGTGATATCTATATAGTTATCTATCCCTCTACATGAAAAGATAGAAAGATATAAACTACTGTTCAAAGTTTACCAATCTAACATATCATAATAACTGAAATAAACATATGAAGGTGAAGAACAATTTGTTAGCCTGCTCTAAAGAGAAATAACATTTTATTATATGAAAAGTCAGCATAGTATAACACTGTTTATATGTGCCATATGCTCATTTTATAAAACTATAGTCTAATAGCAGTGAACTCAAGGACAGATCCATACTGTTAAGTCAACTACTATACAATAAATAAAGTAAAAGCTTACAAAATTTGGCAGATTCCTAGTCTCATATCTTCTATATTCATAGCACTATACAAAAATAAATCCGTGCTAGTTATAATGTTAACTAATTAACCAGCAAGAATATATTCAAATAATCAGGATACTCTCATTTATTCTCATCAGAGTTCATTTCCAACATTCTGTAAGAAGGGTGGGAGAATAGAATCAAAGGCAAAATATTAAACTGGCAAATATAAGAGACTTGGAGTTTTGGGGTTTGAAAGTAATATACTACAGACATGAAAAGTTTCAACAAGAGAAATGCCAAGTGAATGGGGAAGCTGCAAGCATCACTAGAGGATATTTCAAAAACTGTACCTAGTAGACCACATGGACCTGCTTACAAATTTCCAGGCCTGGCTCCAGAGAGGGGTGAGCGAGAACAATCCCCCCACCCTAGTTCTTCAATGGAGCTCACAGCAACCAAGGAGAGATCTCACTCCCTGGCCAAAAAGCCAGGGGGTGAGGGAGGGAGAACAGGACAGATTACTCAAAGGAGCTACAGAAACTGTACATGCGTGCAAGACAAGGATCTATAAGTGAGCTTCCTGCTCCCCTGTGCTGATGAGCTATGGGATCTACAGAACTCACAGGGTCTGCTTATAAATTCAGTCTGTGGATTGGAGAAACTTCCTATCAATTGTAAGTAAGAAATAATTACCCCTTATCTGAACAGAATGGACACCAATGAAAAAGCATTTGTGATCCACCAAAATGAACATTTCAGAAAGGGGAAAAGACCCACAACCCATGGAAGTCAAGTAGATGGTAACGAATGTACAAAGGCCCAAAGTTACAACTCAGGAAAAAATCTAACATTAAAAAAAGGAAGCCACAGTGCTAAATCTAGACAGCAAAGATAGCCAAAGCCAAAGCAAAGTCACTCCAAAAAGTCTGATTGGCCTAAAAAGAAGATTCCATGGCCTTCTCCAAAAGAGAACTCCATTGATACTAAATGGGACTACCTAACAGAGAAAGAGTTGCAAAAATTGTTATTAAAAAGCTCAGTGAGATGCAGGAATCATACATAACCAACTCACAGTCAATTAAAAGATCTCAAAAATCGAGGGACTTATCAAAGGGAAAATGTCACCAAGTAGATTGAGGTCATAAAAAATAGTCTTAGCAGAAATGCTAGAGATAAGAGTCAGAGTCAAGGAATTAATGATAAACATGGAAGCTTCATAAACAGACTCGATCACACATAAGAACTGATCTCAGAAGCTGAAGACAAGATCAGAAGGCAGCCTTTACAGAAGAGGAGAAAGAAATAAGACTGAAGAAAATCTACAAGAAATATGAAATACCATGAGAAGAACAAACATAAAGATCACAAGTATTCCAGAAGGAGAAGAGACAGAAAAAGTTACAGAAAACCTTTTCAAAGAAGTAATATATTAACATAAATGCATCCAATGTGGGACGACCTAAGTACATGAAAAGAAAAATAATGACAGTTAAAGATGGATATTGATAGTAGCACAGTAATAGTAGGGGGCTTTACTATTCCATTAACACCAATAGATATATCATCAAAACAGAAAATCAACAAAGAAATAAGGACTTTATATGAAATAATAGAGCACATGGACCTAATAGACATATACTGGGTGTTTTATCCAAACAAAATAAAATATACATTATTTTCAAGTGTACATGAACATTCTCAAGGATAGACCAAATCTTCATAAACAAACCAAGTCTCAGCAAATTTAACAATTATAGAAATTATAGAAAGTATCTTCTTTGACCACAAAGGGGTAAAACTAGAAATGAACCAAAATAAGAAAACTGCAAGAACCACAAAGATATGGAGACTGAACATGTTTCTGAACAACTCATGAATCGTCGATGAAATTAAGTTTTATCTGGAAACAAATGAAAATGAAGAGACCAGCTATCAGAATATGTGGGATATGGCAATAGCAGTTTTGAGAGGAAAATTTATATATACAAAGCACATCAAAAACCAGCAGAGAATCTAAATTAAACATATAACCTTACATCTGAGGGAACATGAAAGGGGAGAACAATCAAGAAAAAAAAAAAAAACAGAAGGAAGGAAATAATAAAAATTAGAGCAGAACCAAGTGAATGAAAAAGAAAAGAACCATCCAAAAGATCAATGAAACCAAGAACTGGTTCTTTGAAAAAATAAACAAAATCAACAGGCCCCTAACTAGACTCACAAGAACAGAAAGAAAATCCTAATAAGAAGGATCAGAAATAAAGGAGGTGATATTACAACTGAAAGCAGAGAAATACAAAGGATCCTGACAGACTATCATGAGTAACTAGATGCCAACAAATTCACCAATCATGAAGAAATGGACAGATTCCTAGAAACCTAACCTCCCAAAACTGAACCAGAAAGACATGGATATCTTGAACAGATCAATCACGAGCACAGAAATTGAAGCAGTAATCAAAAATCTCCCCCGAAACAAGAACCCAGGTCCAGGTGGATTCACCAGTGAATTCTGCCAAAAATTCAAAGAAGACATAATTCCCATTCTTCACAAAATTGAAGAAGAGGGAAAACTACCAAATATATTTTATGAGACCAGAATTACCTTGATTCTCAAGCCAGAAAAAAAGATATCGCCAAAAAAGAAAAAAAATGTAGGCAAATATCACTGATGAATACAGAAGCAAAAATCCTCATCAAACTCCTGGCAAATGGAATTCAACAAGACATTATAAAAATAATACAATAAGATCAAGTGAGATTCACTGCACAGATGCAAGGATTGTTCAACAAATGCAAATGAATCAATGTAATACACCACATCAACAAAGAGGAAAAAATCCTACCAGAAAGAAGCATTTAACAATATTTAACACCCTTTCATGCTAAAAACCCTCTCCAAAATAGGAATAGAAGGAACATATGTCAACATAATAAAAGCATTTTATAACAAAACTACAACCAACTTAATACTCAATGGTGAAAAACTGAAGCCTTTTTTTCACCTAAGATCTGGAATCAGACAAGGCTGCCCACTCTCATCGCTACTATTCAACATATTCCTGGAAATCTTGGCCAGAGCAATAAGGGTAATAAACGACATTAAAATATTTCAAATTGGAAAATAACAAATAAAACTATCATTATTTGCAGATGGCATGATATTATACCTGGAAAATCCTAAAGACTCTACAAAAAAACTGCTGGAAAAATAAACTGCTGGCAGGACATAAAATCAACATTCAAACATCAGTAACATTCCTATACACGAATAATGAAATAGAGGAAAAAGCAATTAAGAAGGAAATCTCACTTTTAATAGCATGAAAAAAAGATGAAATACCTAGGAATAAACCTAACAAAGGAGGTGAAAGACCTCTACAATGAAAACTGTAAGACCTTAACAAAATAAATAGAAGACACAAAGAAATAGAAGAATAATCCATGCTCATGGACTGGAAGAATTAACTTAATTAATTAAAATGGCCTTTCTACCCAAAGCAATATATAGATTTAATCTAATTTCCATCAAAATTCCAGAGATATTTTAAAGGAAATCGAGAAAACAATATTGAAGTTTATTTGGAATCACAAAAGACCTCGAATAGCCAAAGCTATCCAGAGAATGAAAAAGAACAGCAAAGGAATCACACTTCCTAACTTCAAGCTATACTACAAAACAGTCATCATTAAAAGAGTATGGTACTAGAACAAACACAGACACACAGATAAGTGGAATAAAATTGAGTCCAGAAACAGACCCACACTAATATGGACAGTTAATCTATAACAAAGGAGCCAAAAGCATACAATGGAAGAAGAAATGTCTATTCCATAAATGGTGATGGGAAACTGGATAGACATCTGCAAAAAATAAAATTAGATTATGAATTAGCACTGTTTACAAAGTTAACTCAAAATATATCAAAGACCTATACATATGATGCAAAACCATGAAATACTTGGAAGAAAATATGGGAAAAATGCTCCAAGACCTCAACCTCAAAGAGATCTTTGGGGAAAAAGCAGTTAAAGCAAAAGTAACCAAAGTAAAACTATATAATTGGGACTGTATCTCACTAAAAAGTGTCTACACAGTGAAAGAATCCACTATTAAAGCAAAAAGGCAACCAATGAATTCAAGAAAATTTTCATACAACATACATCAGATAAGAGTTTAATCTCTTAAATATACAAGAAGCTCACACAACTCAACAAAAAAGTAAATGACCCACTCAAAAAATGGGCAGAAGTAGTAAACATACACCTATCCACACACAGATGGCCTACAGACACATGAAAAAATGTTCTATATCAATCATCACCAGAGAAACACATATAAAAACCACAATGAGATACTACCTCGAGAAACAAGTGTTGGAGGGGGTGCAGAGAAAAAGAAATCATCCTTCACTATTGGTGGGAACGTAAATCAGTACAACATCTCTAAAAACAGTATGGAGATTTCTCAAAAAAAAATAAAGATGGAACTACCATTTGTACCAGCAATCCCACTCCTAGTCATATACCCAGAGAATACAAAATTCCTAATAATTAAAAACATATGCACCCCATAGAAAAGTTCACAATAGCCAAGATGCCCATCAACAGATGACTGGAGAAAAAAGCTGCGGTATATGTACTCAATGGAATTCTATGTAGCTACTAAAAACAGGAAATTTTGCCGTTTGAAACTATCTGGAGGAACTGGAGGGGATCATGTTACGTGAAATAAGTTGGAAGGCAAAAGAGAAATACAGGATGGTTTCACTTATATGTGGAATATAGTGAAATGAAATAAACAAACAGCTAAACTCCAGCAAAAATCCACAAAACACAATATGGTGTCTGTCACAGGGGGTGGGAGGAGAAAGGGAAAAGGAAAGGGAGAGAGAGCAAGGTGGTGGCAAAGGACACTTAAACTCTGGTGGTGAGTATGGTGTGTAACACGCATAGACTGAGAAACGAGTTCAACATCTTAAAATGACTATGACTTTGTAAACAACATAAATAGTAATAAAAGTATTATATTATTTAAAAAAAATAAAAATGCCCATAAATGGCTGGGCATTTTTATTTTTTTAAATAATATAATACTTTTATTACTATCATATTTTGATCTTTAAATACATACATCTTTTAAAGTGATAATGTTGGGATGTTGTCCATAGCGCATCAAAATTTCAATTTCTTCAGAGGGGTCTCTCTTAGTTTTTTCAATTATCTAGGAAACAAGAAGAAAAATCTCAGAGAAAAATATTTTCTCTATATTAAATGAATAAAACGTTTTCCTATGTTTTAAGCAAATATTTAAAACTCCTGAGTGATGCTTGCCTCATATTATTTTGTATTTTAACATTTAAACATTTCCTACAGCTAAAATTTAATAAAAATAAAATGTATTTTATTTAACATTATATTTCATTTAACTGAAACTATACTAAATGATAACATGACCCAAATGTGATAGCAATTGTTGCAGTTGCTCAATCTTAACATACTTCACAATAAAACTATTCAAAAGCAAGATATTCATGAAATATACTGTTTCCCAAAAATAAAATCTTAAAAGGAAATTCAAATTGAAAATATTAAGTTTTAAGAGTTCTTCCTAATCATCATATCATTTCTATCTCCACTTGCTGCACTGAAAAATGTCTGCCAGTTAACCTATAATTTACATATATGAAGCAAAGTTTGGCTCAAAGATAATACCTTCACTGCAAATTCCATATTGGTAGCTAGATGTATGCATCGCTTGCAAACAGAATAGGAACCAACACCAATATCTTCTTTCAATTCATATACTTCACCAAATTGAGCAGTATTTTCATTTATCTGTTTTTTTAAGAGAGTAAAATACTAGGAGAATGAAATATTTTTAGTTTTTATCCAAAATCCTAAATATACATTCATCTTAGACCTTTAAAAAAATAGTCAATAACAATTCATTCTAGAGAAGTTAGATCAGTATTTATAAATAGTTTATGCAAATTCTAAATTGATACTAAGTTACAGGTTTTAAAGATCCCCAAAGTCAATATAATAAATAAGCAATTTTAAACATCACATTTTCTAGCCAAATGTAGCTAAACTATAATTAAATATGACTACTGTATGTTTATTCTCAAAACATAATTAGATGCTTTAAATTCATTATTATACATCACAGACAAATGAAATTATAAATAAATTTAAAATTACTGTATATCTATTAGCAGTAACTGAAAAAAAATCATTACTCCTAAGCCAAATAATCAGATTAAGTGGAATTTACCTGAACAATGGGTAACACATTTGAATTTGTAATAGGAGTGATTTTATATTCTTCTGCAATAGAAGTTGCAACAAAGCTGAATCCTTTAAAAAGTTGATGAGCATTAGCACTGGCTGGCAAACCAGGAGAATCTAATGTCCAAATAATTACATTTAATTAGAATTATAGATAATTTTATGCATAAAGTGTAGCATTTCTTTGAAAGAAAACATTCAATATCATCATAAGACATTCTATTTTATATATTGGATTTATTGTATATTATCTGTCTCCCCACACTATGCAAGCTCCTTATAGATTATAATTTTTGTTCTGTTCTATATTGCATCCTCACAGATTAGTACATAGTAGGCAATTAAAATCTGTTGAATGAATGTATAAAACAGATGCCACCAAATGTAAACCTCATTAAATTCTAAACTGGAGTCAGAATGATCTATCTCTTGTCTTACCTCCTACACTCTAACATCTAAACCATCATCATGTCAACAGACTGTTAGAAAAAATATTTAACTTCTCTTTGTCCTACTCCTCACTTCCCTGATAAACAGTTCCCATTTAAAGCCTCTACGTAAAAGGTGGCCAAGTATTGCTGTATATAATACTCATACTTCTATAAAGGGAAATCAACCCTCTACAAATTTATACTAATTGTAATCTTAAGAAGCTAGATTTTTTAACCAACTGACTTAAAAAAACCTATACTCTCATATATGCATTACCTTTAGGTGTTTTCGCAGTAAATTCAGGATCGAAACAAAAAGTATCATCTGGTTTTCCAGAAGCAGGTTTGAAAGGAGGTTGAACTTCTCTCTTATATAATTTCTAGAAAAAATAAAAGGATAACACAAAAACTTATTAACACCTTACAAAATTACTGTAAAATAAGAAAGGCTCTGAAGATGGTAACAGAGCATATGAAACTAACATACATAAAAAGAACATTCTACCCCAATAATTTTTTTTCTCAAATGCACGAGGAACAATTTCAACAATAAACCATATCCTAGGACACAAAATAAATTTCAGTAAATTTAGCAAGATTGAATTTATAGAAACCATCTTCTCCAACCACAAGTGTATAAAACCAAATCTACACCAGGTAAAGAAAACTGGAAGAACCACAATAATGGGGTGACTGGACAACATTCTTATGAATAACTCTTTAATAATTGAGAAAATTAAAGACAAACTATAAACATTTCCTGGAAACAAATGAAATTGAAGATAGGAACTACCAGAACACGTGAGATGTGGCAAAAGCAGTTCTAAGAGGAAAGTGTATAATAATAAAATAACATATCAAAACACAGAGGAGAAACTGGAAAAAGAATTGAAAACAAAAGTCAGTAGAAGGAACAAAATAGTGTTGAAATAAATGAGACCAATAACAAAAATATCATTTAAGAGATCAATGAAAACAAGAAGTTTTTTTAAAAAATAAAATATAAAGACATCAATCAACTCTTGAAGATAATAAAGAAAATCCTATTAAAAAATGAGAAAAGAGAGGTGAGATTACAATACACTGCAGAAATACAAAGGATCATGAAAGATTACTATGGATACCTGTATGCCAACTAATTTGTCAATGAGGAAACTGACATATTTATAGAATCCTACAATTTTCCAAAAGTGAATCAGGAAGACAAATAACTTGAACAGACCAAACACAATCACAGAAATGGAAGCAGTAATCAAAAGTCTCCCTAAAAACAAGAGCCCAGGGCCTGATGGTTTCACTAGTGAATTCTACCCAACAATCAAAGAAGAGCTAATCCCAATCCTCCTTAAAAGTTTCCATAAAATTGAAGGGGTGGAAAAATTCCCAAATACGTTCTACGAAGCTAACATCACCCTGATTCCAAAATCAGACAAGGATAACAATAAAAAGAAAATTACGGAACAGTAACAGTGATGGATACACATGCAAAAATCACCAACATAATTATGGGTAACAAAATCAGTATCACATTATATATAGATAGATAGATGATAGATAGATAATAGATAGATTTATAGATAGATGATAGACATAGATGACAGACAGACAGACAGATAGATAGATAGATAGATAGATAGATAGATAGATAGATAGATAGACAGAGATAATCTTCCTAAGGCTGAAGCATTTCCCCACACCCAGGTTATACACTCATAAGCGCATACAATCTTGCATGGAAAATAAAAGGGCATTTCTTTGGAAAACAAGATGATACTGGGAAGCAAAGAACACTGGGCAGAGACAGACAGGTCTGACTAAAGTACTTCCATTTGTTGAACTGAAAACTTCAATATGGGGAATAAGAAAGAGGGGTAACTTCTTTGTGAACCCAGATGCTGCTGAATTTCAAACTCTTTTGCCAGAGTGGAGCCTAGTACACCAGAGAAAGCCATACTGCAAAGGTCCCTGAGAGTATAAGGTCCCATTCCCTGCACCACAGGTGCAAGACAGTTGTGCTCAGTTGTGAATCTATGGTTCTCTGAACTGCTGATTTAGGGACAGGCAGCAAGTTGTGCAACTCTGACACAGACAGCTTAGTGATTTCCTGAAAAGAGGGTTCCAACACCCCTTCTGAGAGGATCATAAGAGAGGTTCCAGCAAAATAGAAGCTATAGTCCAGCCCAGTGCTACTGCCACACAGCTTTATATATCTGCCAACTACTTACAAGAGCTCCCATTCCTATACTCCAGAGCCTATTTGCAGCTCATGCTGGTGCTCTTACAAGAGGATTGAAAGACTTTTGCAGGAGGAGCATGCTTTGCTGTTACCTATGTCCAAGGACCCTGGGAGACACACAACTCTCACCATTGACCTCTGTAAGGAATGTGGCCTGATTGTGGCCTGGGCACACAACTTCCCTCTCTCCTTGTGCCTTGTGATTCATGACTGTGACACTGGGAGTAAAACCTCTGCATTCCCTGCCTAATTCCAACCCTGAAGACTGAACTCTCAGTCTTCAACTTACTACTGACTCTAGAGATCTAAAAATTCTAACTGGTACAAAGATCACATAACAATAGAAAGCTCTGCATTCCAGGCCAATGCCCCAAACTCTGCAAACTGATATCCTAACACATGGTCATTACACCAGACCAGGGAAGAAAAGTTGGATAGCCTAACTCATAGAAAGAAACACAGACTACCAAAAAGAATAAAAGAGACAGATAATGATATATGAAAATAAATTCCCAGGGAAAATCTGAGTGCAACAGAATAAAGTACCTGAAGAAGATTTTAAAGCAATAGCACTAACGATGCTCATTAAAATCAGAACATTGGTGGAACTAAAGGAGAATGACAACAAAAATGAAGAAGATATGAAGAAGTTTCAAAAATATTTTGTAGCGTTAAAGAATACCATAGAGGAGATCGATAGTAGACTGAAACAGTCCTCCAGCAGAATGATTGAGCTACAAGATAAAGCAGTGGAATACATCAAAATAAACAAGCAAAGTAACAAAACAATTTAAAAAATAAAAACAGAATATGAGATATAAGGGGTAGTATCAAGAGGAACAACATTTGCATCACAGGTGTTACAGAAAGAAATGGGCAGAAATCTTATTTGAAGAAATAAAAGCTGAGAATTTTCCTAACCTGGTAAAGGAAAAAGACATCCATATACATGAGTTCTAATCAAGAGAAATCCAAAAATACATGTATTAAGACAATGTATTCAAAATGTGAAAAATCAAAGTATAAAAAAAAAATAATCTAGTTACATCCAAGAGAGCCACTATAAGACCTCTGTGGCTGTCTCATCTGGAAATGTCGTAGTTCAGAGCATGTGGCTAGATATATTCAAAGTGCTAAAGGAAAAACTTTTCAATGAGGAGTACTCTACCATGCTAGGGTATCACTTAGATAGGAATGAATGATGAAGACTTTAACAAATAAATTTTAAAGGAATCTATAATAATTAAATCAGTCTTACAGGAACTACTAAAGACATTCCTATTTAAAGAAAAGAAATACTACTTAAAAGTAGCAAGACACCAAAAATATAAAACGTTGGAAGTGGAGTAAAAATGTAGATTGTTAAACTGATCTCAAGACTAACTTTCTCTCAAACTAATAAGCAGTCATAAGCTTAGAAAATTATATGTAAACCTCAGGATAACCTCAAAACAAATTCATTAAAAAAAAACAAAGAAGAAAATGAAAATAAAAACCAAACAACTCAAGTATCTCAAAGTACAAGAGAAGACAATAAAAGAACAAAAGTAGAGTAATATTCTGCAAAAAGCCTATAAAGCAAATACCAAAATGACAATAAACAATTACATATTAATAACCACCCTAAAAATTAATCTATTAACATTAATTCAGGAAGAAATCATAACATCTATTAATATATGCACCAAACAGGGGAGTACCAAACTAAATAAAACAGCTATCAACAAAAATAAACAATGACATCTACAGTTAAACATAAAAATTGTAAGAGATTTCAACATCCCACTTTCAAAAATGGTCAAATCAACCAGGCAGAAATTTACCAGAAAAACAGCACCCTTAAATAACAAATTAGAAGAGATGTGTTTAACAGACATTTAAAAAACATCCCATGCAACAACTACAGAGTCACTCTTTTTCAAGCGCTCATCAAACATTCTAAAGGAAAGAACATATGTTGGGAAATATTGCAAGTATTAATACATTTACAAAAAATGAAATCATATTAAGCATTTTCAAGGTCACAAAGGCATAAACCTAGAAATCAACCACAAAAGATATGGAAATTCCTGGACATGTGGAGGCTAAACAACATGTTTCTGAATGACTATTGGTAAAAGATTTTTTAAGGAAAAATAAAATATATACTTATAGGAACACAAGAATGAGGACATGAGGTATGAGAACTTACAAGCAGCAGCAAAATCAGTACTAAGAGGGAAATTTATAGCAATGACGACATACCTCAAGAAATAAGACAAATCCAAACAATCAAATCCTATATGTAAAGCAACTAGAAATAAAAAGTCCTTTGAAGCCAAAAGTCAGTAGAAGAAAGGAAATAAAAATGAGCAGAAATAAATAAAAATCAAAAGGACTATTAATAAGATCAATGAAAGCAAAGCTGTTTCTTTGAAAAGTGAAATAAATTGCCAAACCTTTAGCTAGGCTGGCTCAGACAAAAAAGAGAAAACTCTGATAACAAGAATTAGAAATGAAATGAGAGAAGTTAAAACAGATACCTTAGAAATATAAAACATCATAAGAGACTACCTTGAACAGTAATATGCCAATAGATTGGACAACCTAAAAGAAATGGCCAAATTCTAAAACTATACAGCCCTCCAAGACTGAATCAGAAACAAAAAAAAAAACTTAAGAGATCAATGAAAAGAAAGGAAGTTGAAAGAGTAATCTAAGGTCTCCAAAAACATAAAAGTATAAGACTAAATGGCTTTAATAGATATGTATCAAGACTTCAGAGACGAATTATTACATACATTTCTCAAACTCTCCAATAAAATGAAGAACAAGAAACACTTCCAAATACTTTATACTAAGTCAACATTAAACTGATAACAAAATCACACAGATACCATGAAAAAGAAAATTACAGAATAATATCACTGATAAACATAGATGCAAAAATTTGTCAAAACTATGAGCCAATAGAAATAAATGATACATCAAAAGTATATTCATAATGAAAAATTAATGTAACACTTCACATCAACAAAAGGAAAGTAATAAAACCCCGTTACCATTCAGAGAAACCATTTAACAAGATTCAGAATTCATCTATGGGAAAAACAAAATCTCAATAAAATAGAGACAGAAGGAACGTACTTCAAAATAATTAACAGTACATATGATAAACCTAAAGCTAATAACATACTCAATAGTGAAAAACTGAAAACATTTCCTCTAAGATGAGGAACAAAGCCAGGGTGCCTATTCTCAACATTGTTACTCAACTACCTTTTTAGAAGCGATAACCAAAAATACTAGAAAATAAGAAGAAATAAAGGTAACATAAATTGTAAATAAAAGAATAAAGCAATGACTGTTTACAGATAAATGATCATTATATAAGTAGAAAACCCGAAGTAAATCATCAAAAAACTATTAGAACTATGAAATGAGGTTAGTAATGTAACAGGTTACGAAATTAAAATATAAATATCTGTTGCCTGTTATATGCAAACAACAAGCTAGAAGAAAATGAAATTTAGAAAAATATTCCACTTACAACAGAAACAAAATGATGTATGTATCTTGGAATAAACTTAACAAAGGATATTAAATATCTATACAATGAAAACTATAAGACATTTTAAAAGAAACAGAAGATATAAAGAGATGGAAAAAATTCCACACACATATATGAAAAGAATCAATAGTGTTAATGGCCATCGTACCTAAATAAATATACAGATTTGTGCAATCCTCATAATAAATCAATTGGCATTTTTCAAGGAGAATAACCAAAATATCTAACATGTATGGAGCAAAAAAATTGTGAAAGTAATCATAAGAAAAAAGAACGCAGTATAACATTCCATTTTGAACCATATTATATAGGGACAGTAATAAAAAAATGCATACTATTGGCATAAAAATAAATACACTGATCACTAACATATTATTAAGTCCCCAGGAATAAATACACACATGGTCAGTTAATTAATGACAACGTCCAAAATGATATGATACAGATATTAAAGCCTTTTCAACAAACTGGGCAGCCACATGTATGCAAAAAATGAAAATAGATCACTCCATAACAACATACACAAAAATCCATTCAATATGTATTTAAGAATTCAATTTAAGACTAGAAACAAAACACGTAGGTCATATGTTTTATGACTTCAGCCTTAGAGAAGTCTTTGGGGATTTGACTCTAAGAACAGGGAAAACAAAACAAACAAAACAAAAACAAAGCATATGGAGCTACATCAAACTAAAATCTTCTGTACAGCTAGACTATCATAAAAAGAAAAGACATTCTACTGAATGGGAGATGATATTGCACATCATAAATATGACACACAAATATCACGTATATATCTATATACGAAGAACTCATGGTATTCTACAACAGAAAAAAAAAAACCCAGTTTTTAAAATGGCAGATAAGCTAAGTAGATATTTATTCAAAGAAGACACACAGATGGCCAACAAGCACATTAAAAGATGTTCTTCCTCTCTTGTTAGTTGGAAAATGCAAATCAAAACAGTAAAATGAGACTTCACACCTGTGAGAAAAGAGATTATTCAATAACTGGAAACAATAACTGTCGATGAAGATAGAGACAAGGGAATACATTTATAATGTTTGTAAAACTGTAAATTCATGTAATCACTGTGGAAAGAAGTTGAGAGTCCTCAAAAAATCAAGAGTGGAAATTCCATATGATCCCTTTATTTTACTTCTAGGTATTTACCCTCCCCCTGTTAAAAAAAAAGAAAACATAACACTAATTAAAAGATATGTCTGGCCCCAAATTCACTGAAGCATTATTCACAACAGCAAGATCCAGAAAACTACTTATTTCCCATTGATAGATGAGTGGATAAGAATGGGTAAGGTATGGTACATATATATGGAATATTATGCAATTTTTTTAAAAAAGATGAAATCCTGCCCTTTGTAACAACATGGATGGACCTATTTATTATCCTTAATGGGGCAAGTCAGAAGGAGAAAGACAAACATCATATGATTTCACTCACAGGTAATACATAGAGAGACCAAACAAATGAACAAAATAAAAAAAAAAGTAGACTTTTATTATATGGAATCAAATTACTGGTTACCAGAATGGAAGGATCAGGGGTGTGGGCAAATAAGATAAAACGGATAGATTATATGGTGAAATACAGAATATGACTGCTGATGACAAACTTATGCATTATATACAGATACTGACTCATGTTGATGAACAACTTAAACCACTGCAGTGCTATGATGCAATATTCTTTCAGTAATTTTTAAATTATTTTATTGAAGGAATATTGTATTATAACGGTAAGTAGGCTTAAGGTATACGACATAGCAGCGCAACATCTGCATACAATCAGAAATAATCCCCTCCTCCCCATTTGCCCATTCCCACCCTCCCTGTTCTCTTCTCACAACCTTTGATTTTTTTTTTTTGGCTAAAAGTCTATTGTTTGATGTAGTTCATTTTTTAATTCTATTTTTGTTTAATTTAATTCCTTTGTTTACTTTCTGTCTCTATACTCCCCATTTGAGTGATATTGTAAGGTGTCTGTCTTTCTCCTTCTGGATTATCTCATTAAGCATAATTTCCTCCAGGTCCATCCATGTTGCTGCAAATGGAAGAATTTCTCCCTTCTAGATGGTCACATATTATATTGTGTATATATACTCCATCTCTATATACTTATCTGTTTATAAGTATTTAGGTTGTTTCCAGCTCTTGGATACTGTAAACAGTGATACATGGAACATGGGGATGCATATATTTCTGTAAATATCTGTTGCCGTGTTTTTGGGATAAAAACCCAGTAGAGGAATAACTTGATTATATGGGATTTCCATTCTCATTTTTTAAAACAGCAATATTTATTATTTCTTTATGTTTATTTTAGGATACTGAACTCTATCTTATCAATCTCCAGACTGCTTTCCATATGGTTGCACTATCTTACATTCCCACCAACAGTATATGAGAATTCCCTTTTCTCCACATCTTCTCTAGCATTTGTTCTTTCCACTCTTTTGGATGACAGTCACTATCATTGTTATTTTGAAATGCATTTCCCTAATGATAAGGAAAGAAAAACATATTTTCTTATGCCTGTCGGCCATCTGTATATCCTCTTTAGAGAAGTGTCTATTAAGATCTTCTGCCCATTATAATTAAATTGTTAGTTTCCTTTTTAAGTAATTTTAAATAAAAACAATGTGTAAGTGAAATGATTAAAAGAATAAAATGAACACATTGTAAAACAAATTAACAAAAATTGATCTTTTCTAACAAAAGTCTAGAAGTTGCAACAACAAAATTCTATTCATGTCTTAAGCAGAATTTTACAATGTTTCTTTTTCATATCCTCTAAAAATTGGTATAAGACCTGTACAAACATACTCACATTTTAGGAAATTTAATTTCTTCTAGTATGTGAGAAAGAAACATGCCATTAAATATCATCTTAGATTCTTTAGTATTCATTTTTTATCACTCATCCCCTTCTGCTTTTCCTCCTCAATATATACCAGTGTAGAAAAGAATAGAATATTTACCACACTTACCAGATAAAACTAACAAGAAACAAAAATTAACTAAATATCATCTATTGGTTCAAGATAAATGCTGTGATATACTTCACCTATAAAGAAAAACCTGTTTTTGTTTGGCTATCTCCCCAGTGTCCTCTGTCAAAATGCATGATATATCTGTCTTATTCTATTGAAATCTAACTGAATATTCTTAGTGTTACCTAAAATAATATATCTTCACAGTGAAATTTCAGTAACAGTCACATAGATCAAAATTTTTCTATAGAATTATAATGGGTAGAGTCTTAGCATAATCTGAAATTAACTATCTCTACAGTGTACCATAAAGAAATGTGTGATATATCTGGATTTTTCTATAGAATTCTAATTGAAAATTCTTACTATATACTGAAGTTTACTGACTCTACAGTGTACTTTTAGCAAAATTTACATATATTAGAGTTTTTCTACAGGGCTGTAACTGAATATTCTTATTATACAAAACTGTACATACATAATCATCATGAATATTCTTAGTAAAACTTAGATATAAGAAATATAAAACATACGGATTAAATTTATCAGTAAATCCTATATATATATTGCCATTTAACATTCAACTTTTTCATATTAGAGATATTCAGTAACAAACTTTTTACTGAACTTACATTCCAGTCAATATTTGCAAAAAAAAGATGTCTTTTGATTTCTTCAACTCCTTCTGAACCTATGAAAATGAAAAGCATTTTTTACTAGTATAATTATTTCAATCATTCTACTTGGCTCCAGGCTGTTATGTGTAAACAGGATTATACACATTTTGTATGCCCCTTAAAGTGAAAATTTTATGCTTTCTTATCTCATATTTTGTTAATTAGCTCATTCCCTTTAACAGGATGAAAAATAACTAATGTTCATATTAAAGCACATACATGACCATGAAATATTGAAATGCCTTACGAATAAAATCAAAATCATTCTTAACAAAGCATTAAAATTTAAGTACAAATATTTCCTTTACAATTCAACTTATGCCCTCATATCTACATGCCAAATTTAAAAAGTGCAATGCAATAAAGTGACAGTGAAATTTTAACACCAGGCTATAAATAGAATAATAGTATAACATCTAGATCTAGGAAAAGGCTACAAAAATGTTTCAAATAAGGAGCAGTATAGACACATTGTATTTACCTTGAAGAATATTGGAAAGGACAAAATAACTATCTTCAAATACCTAAAAGGATTACTTTTAAAAGGGAGAATTCCATAATCATTTCAAAAGAGGTAATTCATACACTATACATGTATATATTTATTTATACATATATAGTGATATATAGCAAACAGAAGCTTTGAAAAAATGAATGACTTATTTTTAAATAATGGACATAACAGTGTTTACTAGAACCTTTGCATAGACAAACTGTGAAGTCCTAGATATAAATACATAGTAGTAGTAAATTAACTTAATCCAGAAAACATGAAGCTATAATTACCCTTCCAAAGCACAGAGTATATTATAAAAGTTAAGAAAATAAATACCCAGTCTATTTGCTGGATTCCTTTTGAATAACATTCTTAGTAGACTCTGTGCTTCAACACTAAGAAACTGAGGCATTCCAAGTTTTGCTCTGGAAAAGAGGATTTTAGAAAACGTCATTTGAATCTAGCCATGCTTCTAAACTGAGAAATCTCAAAAAAAAATTAAAGAATGATTCCATAATGATAAATAATGTCTCCTATATGGTAGAGGAAGGAACAAGACAGAGTTTAAAATATCATTTTATGCAAATGAGTTTCTCAAAAATGAAAGGAATTTTTCCCAAAAGAAAAAAAAAAACATTTTTATACTTACTTTAATATCATATTCATGGTCTCATTTCTGTCTTTACCTTGAAATGGCAGAGTACCAGTAAGCATTTCAAACTTAAAATAAAAAAAAAGTTAATTTAGCTCAACTTAGAATAAACAATGGAACTCTTTAAGGAAAATACTGAGACTTGTAATACATGATCATCAAATCATGCAAGATTTATACGAAGGTAGTTGAAAACAGGACCAGAAAACTAGCGCTCTAAAAGAAATACACTCTGTAATCAATTATATAAAGGTTGGTAACAAATAAAGACAACCAAGTTTTTTCAATCCTAATTTGACTAAGTTCCCCAAGACAAAGTGATTTAGAAACATCATAACATTTTCTTTTAAAACAAATATACTCTTTAAAGTAAACATTCAACAATGAAAACAAACTATAAATAAGCATCAAACCATATCAAATTTATACATGCTCATACTTCTCAAGAAATATTTAAATAATGTCACTGCCCTCACAGCCCTAAAAATAGGAACCAAAAAGAAAAGCCACACATATACATGGACACACACACACACCATTATCTTAAAAAATGAGACAGTTGTACACAGAATAAGGAAAACATTCTCCCTAAAAGATTTAATTACAATGCAGGCAACTAGGACATTACATAAAGATTAGGTAGAAAAAGAGAATATACTTTACTAAAGAGAAAAGTCTTCATAGCCCTATTGTAGTGTAGCATGAGAACATGATCTATGCTCAAACTTGAAAGTGAGCTCAACAACTGGCCAATGCTGAGCACGGACTTGAATGTAACATATGGAGTTTCCAAGATGATAACTATTTTTGCCTGCACTGACTGTACCTGAGACGCCCTGTCCTGGAATTTTGCTGTCCTTGCCTACTTGACTGTTCTTTGTTCTTTCCCACTTGGCTGTTCCTGCCCCCTCACTACCCTCCCTATGGTGATAACCCTATAAAAAAGCCCCTCTCCCCATGGCGTGGTAGCTTTCCAGAAACATGCCATAACCAACACCATGGGAACCCCCTGTCATGAGGACAATAAAGGTCACATCCTTGCCGCCTATGTCTTCCCATGATTTCCTCCAAATATCTACTACGCAAGGCATTACTCTGCCAGAAAGTGAACACCTGCATAATACCTAGTATTTAAATCTCCTTCTTAGATCAACAACTTCTTTCCATTTATCTGAATTCATAAACTTATTTTATTCATTCAACTCTTCCTTATACCCTTATCTGTAAAGTCCCAGTTTTCTCTCCCAAATCTACAGGAATGGCTATCAACTGAAGACTAAAGAGGCAGAGATAGGCAACACAAAAAGTAAAATATGGTGTGTGGAGATTATTCCTCTCAAGTTTCAGTGTTCTGCCCCTAAACCTGTAGTAGTGTTTCTTCACTCAGGGATAGAGTAGAAATAGGAATGTAAAGGACAGAAACAAAGAGGATAGTATATCAGAATCATACCTCTCACTCAATGAAAAATACAGGCTGGACACCTTAGAAGTTTTATTTTTAAAATAATATTAAAAACATGGTCTCCAAATGATTCTGATAATCTTTCCAGTACACACTCCTAATCTGTTACCACCAAGGGGTTAACCACTAACTTACAGCAATCAACACAACATGCTAAAAATGATTATCTCCACCTTGAAAATGAGCTATCCTTTCCAGCTATGCATTTTCTATTGACTTACCATTCTTTCAGCTCTTTAAATTACAACATTTTTAAAGGTATCTTTATCATGTAGTCTCATATCAGCTTAATCTGTGATATTTAATCTACTACTAGGTCAGTCACTTCCTTTGAAATGTCTAAAATTTCCTCTTTTTATTCTAATAATCTTATAGATTTTGTTGGTCTTTCTAATTTTATTTCCCTCCATCTGTAATCCATTTATATAATACCAAGGCTAATCTACATAAAATACATTTTTCTCTAATTACCATCCTGTTAGAGAATTTATGAAAGTTTCTTGCTGCCTAGTAATTAGATGCAAATGCTTATGTTCATAGCCTCATTTCATCCACCTCCATCCTTATTCTCCATCACTTTAGTCAAACTGGTAATCCAGTTCTTTTCTGATATGATCACAATACTATCCTTACTTGACATGCACCTATTTTAAAGTTTACCTGAAGCACTTAATTCAAATTCCACATCTTCCATGTTTCCTAAATCAGCTGTTAGAAATCCTTGCCTAGATTCCTTAGGTACTACAAGACAGTTCGTTTAAATTTTACACTTGTTTGATCTACCAGATTTGTTTGCCTTCCCAGGTCATGTAAAATTCCAACTATTCTACCTCTATCTTGTTTATATCCTACTGTCCTCATTAAATACCAGGATATAGTAGCAAATTAATATACTGATGTCTCACATAGTATAGTTTTCAGTGACAAAGGCAGAATGGATTATCAGTCTTCAAAAGCAAATTTATAATAACATACATGATTTAATAGCTATTAACTGATAATCCTAGTTACTACTGGGAATTATATGGCCAATCTTATGCCAAATGAGTCAGTTCATAAGCCCACTACGCTAGATAATGTCCAAGATGAAAAGCAGGATTGGACATGATTGCTCTCCTCAAAATATTTGCAATCTTTCTAGGTTTTAGAAATATGACAGTAAGACAATAAATGGTAAACTGCCAAATTCTGTGACATCTAGTCAAAATACCATAAAACTGCTAAACAAGCTATACTTAAATCAAAACCAATTTTTCTAAGTTTTACATCTGAATAACTTATAAAAGAATGCTGTCATTTACCTTCACATCTAACAACTTTAAATCAGAATATCAAACCCCAAATTTTTATTTTATAGGATAGCCTATCAGAAGCTTGTATCATAATTGTGAATAATCAGAACCATATTCTCACCTGACACTCTAAAATTTAATTTAAAATACTTAAATATTAATTTTATATTGGCATAATTAAAACAAATGCTACTTACCATAAGTACACCATATGACCACCAATCAGCACTCTGAGAATGACCTCTCCTATTTACTACTTCAGGAGCCATATACTCCACAGTACCACAAAATGAGTAGGCCTTCTTTTCATGATCTACTGACTCCTTGCTGAGTCCAAAATCTATAATAATGTTACACAAAAATATATCTGAAGATCTTCAGAAATTAGAAAATACCAAAATAAACAAAATTATATACCAAGCCTTCAAACTATTCATGAACGGATTAATGATTACTATTAGGAAAACTCCTGTGAGACTAATAATGGAAAGTAGTTTATATTTTATAATGACACTCTTCAAGAGCATTTAAAGATTGCTCAGTTAAATCTCATACTCAAAATACATGCTTTTCATGCCTGTACTAAATATCATTTAATAATTAAGAACAATTAAATCAATTCTGTCATTAGTGATATAAATTCTAAAATAGACTAAGAAAAGTCAGAGATGGTAACATACTTTTTAAAATATTAAAAAAACGAACTTTGCTTTGACTTTGTGAGCTTTTCATTTTCGTTTAAGGCCTTCGAAGTGTAAAAGGCAATGACATATAAAAATCAATCTTATTTCTATACACTATAAATGCAAATTTATAAGCTGAAACTTAAAATGTGCTACTTATAATATCACCAAAAATCCACCATTATATTCACAGGTATAAATAAAATATAGGCAAGACCACTATTCTGAAAACTAGAAACACCAATGAACGAAACTGAAGTATATCTAAATGAATGGAGGGAGATACTATATTCATGGTTTAGAAAATTCACTGTTGCTGAATATGCCAATTCCTAAAAAAAAATCAATAAAACATTAATGAAAATGCCAGTATGATTTCTTTTGAAGAAATCAACAAGTTGGATTTAAAATTGACATAAAGACACAAAGGAAAGCAAATACAACAAGACAATTTTGAAAAAAAAAGATTAAAGACTGATACCACCTTATTTTAATAGGTACTATAAAGCTGCAGAAATCAAGACAGTTAGGTATGGGAGAACAGATAGGCATACATACATACACACATGCATATATATATATGCATATAGGCATATATACATATATACCTACATACATATAAATGTATCCAATAATAGTGATGTTTTCAGTAAGATCTATTATAACGCTTATTTTGAAAATGCAAATTTGTTCCAGTGTGATAGATTCATTAGGAAATAATCTTAGCATAACACAAATTACCAATTTCTGGTTGGTTTATTTATAGTTTTGTTTATAAGAAACCCTAGGTTAAACACTAGAAACCTGCACTAGTTGAACTGAGCTAAATAGAAATATATATTTATATTTATATATGTATATACATGTTACATGTATGTATTTATCAAGCATCTAGCAGCTACTCATGACATCACACATTAGTCACTCCTGTCTACCTATCCATCTGTAGTACAACTTTCTTCCAAATTCCAGATAATCTCTCTTCCACTACTTCACAATTACTTACAACTTCAGCCTTTCTGATGCCAATTCTACAAGCAAATTTCAGAATTTTTTCAAGGTAAAGTATCATATTTATTGTAGTATTTATATATCCTTAACTATTTAGAGCATGTAAAATAATGTATCACATTTATCACTTTCCTATCTTTCTGCAACTTATCGGTGGTTAAGTATTTTACTTTTATTTTGCAATTATGCATAACTAAGTGATATTTTTCAGATCATATATGATACATTAAAACAGAACCTGCTCTATATTGTCAATTGATTTCTGACAAAGGGGTAAAAGCAATTCTATGGAGAAGAGTCAGTTTTTTCAACAATGCCAGAACAACAGGATATTTATATGTAAAAATTAAGTCTCGAACCATTAACAATCATTAACTCAAAATGAATCATCTACATAAACCCTAAGACTGTAAAATTTCTAAACGAATTATAAAGGAAATCTTTGTCATCTTGGGCTAGGAAAAATTCTAGATAGATCAAAAACCTAATGCATAAAAGAAAAACAGTCAAACTCACAGAAACAGGAGAGACTGATGGTTAGTGGACAAAATGGGTGAAGGGGGTCAAAGGTAAAAACTTCCAGTTACAATATAAATGAGTTCTGGGATATAATGCACAACATGGTGACTGTGGTTAACAATACTATACTATATGTTGGAGAGTTGCTAAGAATGAATCTTAAAATTTCTCATCATAAGAAAAATTTGTAGCTATGTGAGGTGACAGATATTGATAGAATGTAATCATTTTTCAATATACATAAAATAATTATGCTATACACCTAAAATCAATGCAATATGTCAATTATATTCCATAAAACTAGGAAAATAATTTTAAAACAATGAAAATTGCAGTGCTTCTTTTAATTATTGCCATGATGCAAATTTATACTCAAGGCAAGAGGTTTGATTAAGGAAGTAGCATGAGATGAATCAATGCATGTATCTAACATATAACACATACACTGTTCATCTTATAGCAATAAAAAAGCCAACCAATGTGTCTAAACCTGGCAACATAAATTAGGTCTTAGTAAAGTTTTACTCCAAAAGAAAAACAATTGATAAGCTTGATTTTATCAAAATAAAAAACCTCTCTTCAAAAGATACTGTTAAAAAAATTAAAAAGAAGCTACAGACAGGGAGAAAATATTTGCAAATCACATTCTTATAAAGTATTTGTATTCAGAGCATATTTAAAAATTAAAAATAGTAATAATAAGACAAGATAAATATTTAATGGGAAAAAGATTTGACTAGACTCTTCTCCAAACAAACAAGTACATGAAAATATATTTGATGCCATTAATTAGGCAAATGCAAATTAAAACCACAATGAATACTACTACATGCCTGTTACTATACCGAAAAGAAAAAATACAAAATAATAGCAAGGATGCAAGCAACTGAAACTGTCATACCATGTTGGTGGGTATGTAAAATGCCACAACCACTTTGGAAAGCAGTCTGAAGTTTTATTAAGTAAACATAAATTTACCACATCACTAAGCAATCCCATGCTTTTGGTTATTTACTCAAATGAAATAAAAATTAACATAAAAAACCTTTATATGATTATTTATATTGGCTTTATCCATCACTACCAAAAACAAAAAGGAACTAAAAAAACGAACTCAATAGGAGATCAAACAAATTGAGATACTATCACAAAACGGAACACAGCTCAACAATGAAAAAAAAGAAAAATTATTGATACACAAAACTATATGAATGAACCTCAAATGTGCCATATGTAATTAAGTAGACTCAAAAACAAACAGACTGGATGCGTCTCCATATATTACCTTGTAGTAAAGGTTAATCTACAGAAACAGAAAGTAGATAGGTGGTTGTGTAGAGGTACAGGGAGGATTGACTTATAATGCGGAAATTTTGAGAGATGATAAATGTGTTTAATATCTTGATTGTGGTGGCAGTTATAAGACTGTATACATTTATCAAAGTTTACAGAACTATGCACAAAAAGGTGATTTTTAAAAATTAAACTTTGTGTTTTGAGACAATTACAGATTCTAATGTTATATGAAATATCATAGATATCCTGTTTACGCTTTACCTAGTTTTCACAATAGTGACATCTTAGGAAACAATAGCACTATAGCACAGTCATAATCTTGGTAATGTATGCAGTCAAGATACAGAGTAGTCCCATCACCAATTACAGAGGATGAATTTTACAAACATATACAAATTATATCTTAATTATACAAATTTAAAAAGCTTTATTGTTATTTTAAATAAAAAACAAATATTAATAGTTAATTTTAAGCTCATTTAAACTGAATATCTATCCATGTTCAATATTTTTATTTATACAATGGAATTCTACTTAGCTATCAAAAAGATGAAACACTGTCATTTGTAGTAAGATGGATGAATCTAGAGAAAATCATGTTTTGTGATATAAGCCAGAAGGAGAACAATATCACAGGATTTCACTCACATGTGGTATATAGAGAAACCAAGTTAGGAAACTAAATCAAACAAAAATAAACATTCAGTCAATAAAATCAAATTAGTGGTAGAAGGAAGGTTGCGGGGAGTGGGCAAATTTGGTAAAGGGTATCAATTGCAGGGTGAAGGAAGGACCGAAATGGTATTGCTGAATTTAATCTATCATATACTATGTTAGTTTACTATGATTTACACCTTATACTTATATATTATGATGAACTTTTCCTTCAATAAAAAAATTTAAATCACTTATCTTTGTATAATAACTTAATGCATACAATTTCAAGAATCAAAATATTAAAGAAATATCAATGTAGTAAAATGTTGTTTCTATATATTTTGCAACATGTAGACTCTGCACATTCCATTTCAATAATCAAATGTAATAAGATCTTCAAGGTTAGTTCAGCTGAATATAAAGACAAGTTAAAAAAAAAGAACCTTAGCTTCTTTGGGCATTCCAGAAAGGAGGAAGGAGGGAAGATTATTTTCTTATCCTCCACTATCTTCCAGTGATGTATGTCATTCCACAGAGGTTCTTTGCTATACTATTTTGACAGAACTGACATCTAATACTAAATTTTAGTTAGCAATCTATGAAAAATATCATTACAATTGCTTAAGAGTTAGAAACAAGATTAAATAATGCATATATTAAGCAGTGATTTTTCTAAAATACTAAGTTGAAAAGAAGATGCAGAAATCAGTATAAAATATATTTTTGTCTCTTTTGGGTTTTTTTGGGGGGAGGACAGTATTTTATATACTGCAAACTTTAACTCCTTCATAAGCCTTAGGCTTCTTTGTGACTATAGAATGTTTAATTCCTTGTGAGCTTTAGTTTCTATACAGATAACCTCAAATATATTGTTGGAACCTTTCCAAAACACTGCCATAAAATGAATATAGCAATAAATAGAATCAAATAATTTTTGGATTTCCAGTATGTGTAAAAGTTATCTATTGTAGTCTATTAGGTACACAACAGCACTATGTCTTAAGCAAAATATATACCTTAATTAAATTTTACTGCTAAATGCTACCAAAAACATTTTTTCATAACTCTATCTAGAATACATTAATTTGACGAGTATTTAAAAGTAGTCCCAGTGACTTTTGCAGATTACTATAAAATGTCTTAAATTGTTTTAAGATATATTTTTTCATAAATACTCAGCTCAAGTACTGTGTGATTTAATTACGTACCTCAGAAAAAAACATTGCATGAATCATAGACAGTTAAAAAGCAATTGTGTGCTCAATTTATAATTTTTAAAGGGTTACCATGAATAAACATTTTTATACACTAGGCAATTCACACTTTATAGTTAGTTTTATACAGACTATGGAGAGGGGTGCTCCAGAAAAAAATAATATATAAGTACAACACGAATATTAGTAAGTATGTAGATATACTGGGGGATACCCATTCTTATTCTACTGATACACTGTTATACAAACAATTTCACAAAAAGCTCAATTGGGCTCACAGCACAGTCATAACAAGGTCACTTTTTATTAGTCCACTGATACTTCAGAGTATCCTTTCAAATATTAAGAATATTCCTTGTGTCTGGATGATTTTTAAAGTAGTAAAAAGAAAGGTATTGACCCTTTTCTAAGGTTATTTTGGGAAAACAGAATGTTGGGGAAGATTTTGCCTACATGAGACATTCCTAAATCTCTAAATTCCATATATAGTCCATGGGTATATATGACAATTAGGTACTTTTAACTGTAGTATTCAAAATGGAAGTAATGAAGGAGATAGGAAAAGAAGAGTAGAAAGTGGTAGAGGAGGAGAGAGGAAAGACACAGATGGTAAGAAAAATATGAAGAAAAGAAATAAAGGAAGAAATAAAGGAAGAAATAAAGGAAGAAGGAATAAAAAGTATAAATGAGAAATGAAAAGTTAAGAATTAAAATACTTGTTATGAATGGTCATCAACCTTCCTGGAATGCTATAAGGTTAATCCCTAAACTTACCACTCATTAGAAAACGCTAAAAGAGGTTATAAACATGTAACAGTATAAATTGTCAAATATTCATTGTTTTATGTTTTCTTTAAAGAAATATTGGTTTTGTTCAAAGAAAATAGAATTATTTAAAAATATGTAAATCACATTTTTCTAGTTATATAACTTGTGTCCCTTGCTTATAAATTAAAATTGATTCTAACTACTCTTTCCTCCTGAACCAGTTTAAGCCCGAGGTATAAAAGCATATTTCATATCACAGGACTAAACATAAAACAAATTGACATTATTATCCGATTAGCCTAATGTAGAAGAGATAGGATTTACACCCCTCCTTTCGTTAACCTGCTAAAACAGATATAATTGATTAAATAAATTAAATAGAATTAAATTATATTACTTCTGCAAGCAAAGTTTGATTGCTATAAAATAAAAATGATTATGTGAAAGCTAAAAAGTCTACTATTCCCTCTTCTTAATTTGTCTTTTTTCTTCCTTTCAATTACTCTAAATCTACTTTATTCTTTTATATATGAACAAGAAAACCAGACTGACTGAGATTCAAGAAACCTAATTTGAGCTTTGTCATATTTGAGCTTTCCAATTAATAGCTTTATATGTCAGCTTTACATTGAGTGGTATATTTAAGAATTTAAAGCAACCTACCTTGACAGCGTCCTGCTCCAAAATTCTCTATAAAGACATCTTCATTTTATGTTTTATCATTCTGATATTTAACTATAGAATTTACTATCTATTTTAAACTTAAGTAGCCTTTGGAGATTGGCTCACTTAGCATAATGTACTTCAGTCCATCCAAGTTATTTCAGATATTAAGAATTATTTCTTTATATTGCTGAGTAGTATACCATTGTGTGGATTTGTCACAATCTATCCATTCCTCTACTGAAGGACATCTGGGTGATTTCGCTTGACTTTTACAAGTAAAACTTCTATGAAAATCCACATATAGGTTTCTGTGTGCATATAAGCTTTTATTTTCTCTAGTACAAATGTCTAAGAGTATGACTACTGTATGGTTCTATTTAAATAATATTCTCAGATTAACAAAATAAGATATGCAGATCAGATATGTGGTTGCCAGAGTTATGAAAGTGGAATAGAGGCTGTGATTGTAAACGGACAGCACAAGAGAGATATTTTGTGGTCAGAGAATAGTTTGTTATTGACTGAGGTGGTGATATTCAAATTAATATATTTGATAAAATTATAATTATAAATTACAATTCGATTATAATTATAATAAATTAGAATTATAAACAAAGACAAATAGCAACAATCACAAAATGAATACATTCAAAACCGGCATAATTCAAGTAAACTAAACAGTCCAAATAGTTGTATTGCACCAGTCAATTTCCTGGATTTGACAATGCACTGCAATTTTATAAGATGTCAAAATTGTGGGAAGCTGAGTAATGGGTACACAGGATCTCTATTGTGTCTATAATTATTTAAAAATGAAAGTTTTTTTAAATGATAGAATAAGGATACTTTATGCTTAAGAGTCCTGTAAGGATTAACAAAGGGTGTTAAAATAAACTTTCAACATTCAAAATAAAGTAAAAATTTAAATGTTTCTAAAAATAAAAAAAGAAACTGTGACACACCTGGTTTAAAAACTTGTAATTTACCATATTTCAAATGTGATAATGACATAACAAAATTTTCAGTCTGAACTACAACTTTGATGATTAGTTTTTACCTATAAAACTAAGTGTCATTTATTAGGATAATCACTTTGTGGTATCATGTCTTTGGTATTATAAATAGAATATATTGAGAGCTATCTTGTCTGTCCTTTAAATAAACTTTAATTCACTAAAGAAATGAGTTAATAAAATTAAATACAGAATTAGGAAAAATAGGATTAGACAAATATATTAAACAAAAAATACAGGATGAGCTTAGGGTAGGATAAGAAAATTTCCATACCTGTTAACTTGATATGTCCTATTTCATCAAGCAAAATGCTGTAATTTGAAATTCAAATTCAACAAGATGAAATAAAATTATTGTGTAGAAAACATTTACATAAAAATAATAAACTTAAAATAGATCAGTATTTGATGTATTGAAAACATTTAATAATGTAATATCAATGGGTATATTATGAAGATTACTCTTTGTAAGTAATTTTCATTTATATTTTCATAAAAACTTTAAAAGACTCAATGGAAATACCAAGAGGTAGTTATAAAAATACTAACAACAGGGCAATATAAGGAGAATATAGCTTTACTTTTCTGGCTTCAGGTCTCTATATACAATTCCTAATTGGTGCAGATGATCCAAAGCAAGGGCTAGTTCTGCAAGGTAGAATTTCACATCTTCCTCTGTGAACAGAACCTAGAATAACATGATAAATTACTATTTTATGTTTCAATATTGATTTTTCAAATTTACTTCTTTGAAAACCAGATAAATCCAGGCAAATAATAAAATTAAAAATACATAGATAAAACTAACCTTTTTAAGAATCCTCTTCATTTTAATGTAAATTTCCCTAAAACATATTATGTAGTTTTCTTATTTTATGCAGAATGTGATTGATGTATATATAGAATTGACTTTTTTTTAATTACTTAATATCATAATATGATCATCAAGTTTAGTACTCTACTACAATATAGTGATGGCCTCAGGATTTTGAATGCATATAGAATATTTTATTTTAGTATTGATAATTCCATTTCCACTATTTTCTCTTAACTGTCCATTATAAAATGCCAGAAATTTTGTTTTATCAGCTCTACTAAGTCAAAGCTTCTACAGTATCAAAAGAAGGTATTAAATTACTACCTCTTACAATAAAAACAATTCTAAACCCATTTCAGACCTACGGGGTAGCTCCAGGACTTTTCTCTTAGTAAACTGCAGTTTAATGACATACTATTTCTTAATCTTGTGTCACCAACAGAGCTGCTATAATGATTTGAAGAGTACAGAACTTGGTTTCAGAATTGGCAATGAAAGTCTAATGTAACTAAGCCATCTGAGTTTTAGCTTCTAAACCTGTAAAATAAGGGTAGTTTTATCTACTATATCTACCTAGAGTCAAATTAGTTGTTGTTGGGGAAAGAAAACAGAGCAAGGTTGGATTTGGAGCTGGAGGAACAGCAAGGACACCAGACCCAGGGCACCTGGCGAAGGCCACTGTGTGAAAACACTGGGACAGTGTGTCTGTGACTGTTCAACAGCCAAAACAAGACAGATACAGTTATTTTGTTAGAGAGCAAAGGCCATATAAGCAATCCAATGTAACTATAAACTTGCTTACACAAGCTGCTTGAAGCAATGCTGTGTATTAACCTAATAAATAAGTGGAGACCAGGATGGTCAGGGCTTCGGTCCAAGAGAAGAGAGACGGTTGGTCCCCTGACCCCAGCTTTCCTATCTTCTTATACTCTATCTTGAGTTTCTCAATCTCCTGAGGTGCCTTTCCTCACTATCCCTCTTCCCAGGATGGAAATCCTGGAAGCTGTAAGAGTCAAGTTGATATACATGAAAAATAAAAGCTTTGTAAATGGTAGAACAGTATGCGTGCAACCATGAAATGTTTTTATTACAGGTTTTTATCTATATTCATTCATATGTGAGTGTTTAGTATTATGACCACTAAATTACATAATACAGGTTCAGGTTACTTGCAAAACTGCAGTGAATAAGCAGTTAAAAATAAATTTTGATTATCTACTTTTGAAATTATCTTTAGAGAAACGGATTGCTCATTATCTGTTTCAGGAGGGTACACTTCCATTAATTTCTAAGGAAGGCTAATCAAAATATCTATTGAGACAATATATAAGAAAATCTTAAACAAATGCCTTTAAACTCAAATAAAGAAACTGGTTCATGGCAAATTTATATTGGCATGAAGTGATTTCTATGAAAAGCCTCATGCTGGATGAAAATAAGAAACTTACTAACTTGCAATAACATGCCAATCACTTACATTCATTATGTTATTACAATCTTCCAAATAACCCTATGAAGTAGATATGAAGAATCAAACCCAAGAGTGATGAAGTAAACTTTCCCAGAATAACATAGCTAGTAAGAAGCAAGCTTGAGATTTGAATTTAGGAATACTTGGAATACTTGTTCCTAAGCCAAATCTTTCCCAGAAAATGCTTCTGCTATATACTATTTAAAATTTTTTTTAAGTTTCTGATTCATTACCATTCATGATTTTCCATTCACAAACTATCATATAACATAAATGAAAGTCATTTAAATATCTAAAACCCCAGTACAAAGGTGAATATTGCTAACCTTTTATGGTATGCTCTTCAAATAGTTCAAGTATATATGAATATCTGTGCATTTGTGCATATATTTAACATATTTAAGACAATACTATATATATTATTTAGTAGCCTATATAAAATATAGGGTATTTTTCCAATTCAATAGAATATCATATACATACCCCACTCTTATATCTTTAAAATCTATTTATAAAGTTTTCAATAGTTGCACACTACCAACATAGCAATTTATCAAAAAATTACCTAAATATCCACTAAGGCTATTTCCAGTTGTTTTTTTTTTTTTACTATTTTAAAAACTCTATAATGCAAAAATATATTTTCTATAATTATTATTTCCCCCAAATATATCCCTAAGTAATAACAGAGGAAATACTAAAGGAGAATAGATAGTCAAAGATAATTGATATACACAACAAAATTATTTTCCAAAAAGGTTACAATTATTTCCTCTCATCAGCAGTTTATGAAAGTTTTTGTCTTAACACATTCATGACAGTACTGAATATTAACCATTAAAAATATTTTCCAATTTGTTATAAAAATGGCATCAATCATGTTTTAATTCAAATTTTGATTTTTCAGACTGAATTTCTTTTCCCTGCCTAGTGTCATTTTTTTCTTTTGTTTGACAGGGGGTGGAGGACTATCAGCGATGTTTTCACCTGTTTTCCATTATTGACTTAGAGTTATTTTTAATTTATATAAGCCCTTTAAAAAGTCAAATTTATATATAATTTCTATATGATTTCTCTCCATTATTTTAATAATTAAGAAGATTTCCATTCAATAGTCAACAACATAATCAGCTGCATTTTCTTTTAGGATTTTTTTTTCCATATTTAATCCTTCAGTATAAGCAAAATTTATCATTGTATATAGTAATTTTAAATGATTTTCCTCAAATATATAACTGATTTCTCAAATACTGCTTACTGAAAAAACAATAGCTTTACCACTAATTTGTGATTCTTTCTCTAGCATAATATCTAGAAGGTCCCATATACCAGAATATTCCTGGGGTATACAGTATGTGTCTAAATTCATATTGATAACATGATATATCATGTTATATCAGCAGCTTTATAAGGCTTTTAAAAAGAAAGCAATGAAATGGTGCTCTTTATTTTCAAAATGATTCAGCTATTTTCATTTCTAAAATTTTCCAGATCAGTTGGTAAAATCATTCTGCTAATTTCAAACAACAAAAATACCTATTGGAACACAGATTGCAATATTTTTAAGTCTGTAATTCTGGAAAAACTGGCAGTATGATAATTAACAGCCATTAATCCTACTGTGTTTTCTTGATATTAGCCAAGTATAGCATGTTTTTCAAGTGTGTGTGTGCATGTGTGTGTGTGCGTGCATGTGCGTATGTAACGTATTTGAGGTGCTGTTCTATTTAGCATATATGACGTATTATAAAATTTTAACATATACAAAAAAGTACTTTCAAAAGTCTTTTTCTAAGGCATTGAAATAAAGTCTCATTTTGTCTTATAGTATTTTTGTACATACAAATGAAGTATAACCAATAAACAACTTCATATTAATAAGATTTCTACAGAAGTAATCAGTAAATATTTTTTAAATACTATTGAATGAATATACTAATTCATTGTCTTTTGGGAAATGCTCTTACCTAATATTCCACACTTAGGAATCAAAACTTACTGACTGCATCTCTGTACTAGTATGACTTTAGATAGTCCCACATCGAGTATTGAGGTCTGAAGAGTTTAAAAGACAGTTAGAAATGACTACAAGTAAGAATTTCTGAAACACATTCTTGACACTTCTACAATCTAACATAAGAATCATGAATATATTGATTAGAGATCTGTTATACTGCTGCCCCTCTCTCTTGGGATATGCTTGTTTCAAGGTCCTTTAAAAAGTCTCTTTGGACTGGGTTCTAGACAAAATCTACCATATATTGAATTCTGTTCTATACTAAACAATATACCAAGATCCTAGTCTATTTTTATGCACTGGAGGTAGACAGATATAAGCCAAAGACCTTAGCCACTTAAGCAATGGCTAGCATCCCAGAAGCATAATGTTCTTTTTTCACAGCAAGTGCCAGAACTCTGGAAATCAACAGTAGTTCCCTAACACTCAACATTTTAATTCTGAAGAGAGATGTTGAACAAATATCAGGCAAGTAAAATGGTACTCCCAGACTAGCAACTCAAGACAAAATGATGTAGACAAGGATAGGAATTAATCTCCTGCCTGAGACAACTAAAATATCAAAGAAAATATATGAAATGATACTTTTTCCAGACATTAGAAATCAGGCAACAAAAGACAGGAAAAAGTGAGATATGGGAAACAAAATGTTCTAGTTTACAACCTGGAAAGAGTTTCTAATAGTACTGCAGGAAGGGCACAGGCAGCACAGCATGCAAAAGTTGTTGAGATGGAACAGAGTCTGGGCATATAATCAGTAGAAAATTCACAAGATAAAATACAGACAGGGGAATTTCACACATACAAAACAGAAGAAAAACTTTAGAATTACACACATGGTCTCTCTCAGAAAAATGCATAGAACATGTGATTTGAGGATACTACCTTCAGCCAAGAAAAAACCCAATAAAGGAATTTGGGGGACTACTCCATGGAACTCACACAGGACCAGGAAGAATTCCTATTACTTCTAGTCAGAGCAGAAAACTTAATAATTTGGAGTACTGGATAATCAGAAGAGTTTTGCTTCAGAACGGAACAAAATTAACTCCTGATTAAATGCTGGTCCTGTCCAATTTAACAACCTGAAATAATCAAACTATAGTTCCATACTGCAAAACGAAGCTCAATGATATTTATGGGAATACAAAACCATCCATCACCTAATGAGGTAAATATTAGAATGTCTGTCATCCAATAAAAAAATTGTCATTAATGAACTTGAGAAAATTACTAAAGTACAGGAAAAGACCAATTCTAAAGGATTAAAAGAAAGAATGACAAAGCTTAAAAGGATCAGAGTAGGCTCTGTTGCCAACAGAATACACAGAAAACATAATTCACAGACCTTTGGAAAAAGTATTAAGAAGGATCATGCCTGTTATGGAAAAAAAATTTTTAAATAACTTCTGCTCTGGTCCCACATCATAAAACTTAAAAGCAAGACTCATACAGTTAAATGCATCCCAGAAAAAGTTAAAATACTATGTATAAGAAAACAAAAGTACTTAGAGTACAAAAAATAAATCAGTAATGACTGTCATTCAATAAAAATGACCATGCAATTATGCAATCATTAACACATGAAAGCAACTACAGACAATACTTAAATAAGTGTTGTTATGTTCCAATAATACTTTATTTTTAAACGACTGGTCATGAAACTATTTTTCCTGAACACCATAGTTTCTTTACTCATGAATTAAAGATTTATATAATGAAACCAAAAGCAACCACTAAAATAGCACAACAAAATGCTACACATAAAAATCCAACAGCAGACACAAAAATGAAACTGTGAAAAATAAATTTGAAATAGGCAGAAAAAGAGGGTAAATGCAACAACAACCAAATAAAACAACATCAACAAAAAACAAGATGGAAAATTTAAACTGAACTATATCAATAATCATATTAAATGCAACAGAGCTAATACCTCAATTAAAAGGCACAGATTTTCAGATTGAATATGAAGCAAGGAAAATTGTATGCTGCTGTAAGTACCACACATTAAATATAAAGACACAAACAGATTAAAGTAAAAATATAAAAACTAATATATCAAACTATTATTTTTCTAAATATGGAGCAGCTGAATTAATATTAAACTAGATTTAGAAACAAAGAACATTAGCAAGAATAAAATAAGTCATGATGATGATGGTCAATTCAGGAAAAGGGAATACAATTTCTAAAAGTCTATGCAATTAATAACAGAATTCTGAAATACATGACACAAAAATTCAAGAAGAAATAATTATAGTCAAAGTTGTCAATCCATGTTTGTCAAAAAATATATAGAACACACAGGCTAAAAATTAAGAAAAATACAGCAAACTTAAAATGTTATGAACCAACTTGATCAAAGTAACATATATAGAAACTTCCATTACCCACAATAGCAGACACATTCTTATCAAAGTGCTCAGTGATCATTTACCAACATACATCATATTCTGAAGTATAAAAAATTATCAATAAATTTAAGAGAATTCAAGTAATACAAATTATGCTTTAGAACAGTGAAATTAAATAGAAAGTTATCTACAAAATGCTCAAATATTTGCAAGGTAAATAACATTTCAAAATCCTCCATGAGTCAAAGAATAAATAAAATGAAAATTAGAAAACATTTTGAACTTAAAAGAATAGTAAAATTTGTGGGATGATGCAAAAGCAGTAGTCAGAGGGAAACTTGTAACACTACACACTTATAAAAGAAAAATGGTCTCAAATAAATAACTTAAGCTTACAGTTAAAAAAGAAGAACCAGAGAAACAGTAAACAAGCAGAAAAATGAAGTAATAAAGATTAAAATTTAAAAAGATGAAATAGAAAACAAAATATAATACACAAAATCAGTTAACCAAAAGCTGGTTGACTCTTTGAGAAGAACACTAAAATAAACTAAGCTATTGATCATAGTTTAAAGTATGTTAAACAATCAAATAAAGCTAATCAGGACATAAAAGAGAGACGACACAAACTACTAGCATCAGGAATGTTAGTGGTAACATCAAAATAATTCCACAGCTGTAAGAGGATAATAAGTAAATATTATAATCAACTTTACACCAATGAATTCAATAATTTGAGGAAATGGGTAAATTCCTAAAAAAAACACAATATATCAATGCTCACTCAAGAAAGATAAACTGAATAGCTCAAGATCTATTAAATAAATTGAATTTTCAGTTAAACAATTTACCATAAAACATTTAGAAAACAAACCATAAACAGCCTTAGTCCCAGATTGTTTCACAAATTATTTAGCAATTTAACATTAAATTCTTCCAGAATATTCAAGAAGAGAAAATACTAACCAACTCACAATTATACACTACTGGCATGAGTGTAAATTAGTGCAAATATTATAGAAACAACTATGGAGATTCATGAAAAAAATGAGAATGGATATATGAGATATTATCCCACTTCTGGGAATTTACCTGAAGAACACGACACTGAATCATATGCCCTCTGTCCATTACAATATTATTTATAATGGCCAAGAGCTGGAAACAACCTAAATGCCCATTGACAGAGCAGTGGATAAAGATGTGGGGGGTGTGTGTGTGCATGCACATGTGTGTGTATGTGTGTGTATACACAATGAAATACCAGTCAGCTATCAAATATGTGTGCACATACATAAATATATATATACACACACACACACAACAAAACACTAGTCAGCTATAAAAGAGAAGAATTTCTGCCATTTACAACATGGATTGAACTACAAGGAATTATACTGAGACAAGTTAGAAGGACAAAGACAAACATTATGCATGGTATATAGAGTAACAAAACAAATGAAACACAAATAGAATTTTAGTTTATAAAATCAAATCAGCAGTTTCCAGAGGGGAAGGGGAGGAGAAGTAGAAAAGTGGGTAAAAGGGATCAACTACATGATACAGAAACCTGAACTGGTAGCGGCAAACTTAATATATTATATACACAAGTCGAATTACAATACTGCACATTTTAAACCTGTATAATGTAATCAGACAGTATTCCTTCAATAAAATTTAAAAAATTAAAAAAAATAAAATAAATCTGGCAAACGGAATGTACTGTATCTTGACTAGAGTTAATAATTTATTGCATAGGTGAAAGCTTTAAAAGCCTAAACTTCAGTTATCACAAGAAAAGCAATGTAACTGTGTATGGTGACAGATGTTAACTAGCTTTACCGTGGTGATCATTTTTCAATATATGCACATATCAAATCATTATGTTGTATACCTGAAACACATCATGTTATATGTCATTCATAATCCAATAAAAATAAAAAAAGAAATCCAGTAAAATATTCCTCATAAAAATGAAATGAAAAAAATTCTTAACAAACTTTCAGCAAAAATCATCCCCAAATAAGCAAACAGAGTAATAAATCATGGATACATGGGTTCGCTCACAGATGTAAGAATGTTTCAATATTTTACAATCAATGCAATTTTCCTTTTAAAATATTAAAGAAGGAAATGCATGTGATTATCTCAATTATAGTAGCAAAAGCAAAAATCTAGTAGACATTCCTCATTAATAAAAAAAATTCTCATCAAAGAATTTTATCAACCTGATAAGAAACACATTAAAAGACCTCTATTTCATTTTGTAATGTATGGTGAAATTATGCTCTCCATCTCAGATCAGAATTAAGAATGCCTGTTCTCACCAATTATTTTCAACATTGAACTGGAAGTTCGGTCAGTCAGTGCAACAAAAATCAAGAAAAAAGCATGTCCATAATAGAAACTAAAGTTTAAAACTCCTTATTTGCAGATTAAAATTACAAAATTCTTTGCAATTTACAAAAAACTTGCTAGATATAATCAGTAAGCTTATTTACTGTGTGGGATACAGTTAAATATAAAAAACCTTATATCTTTCCAATTTGAAAATAAAATGAAGAAATAAAGAAACCAAAAAGACAAAACAGGACATAATTAGGAAAAAACAGGAAACAAGATTGTGGCTATCAGGAAGGTCAGGAGAGGGGAGAAAACAAGGGAATGAAGGAATTAATATCCTAGTCCTGAAAGGCACTAGAAATCTGTTGATGAATGTGTTTGTGAAACGCACACAGATTGAGGCGCAGATTCAACAGTGCGACAGTGACTTAGCAATGTAAATAAAAGAACTATTAAAACAAGAAAAGAAAAAAGTAAAATACGATAAACTTAATGTATTATAATCAGATGGTCATTTAAAATAACACCTTAAACCTATATAATGTGATGATTTCAATAAAATTAATTTTTAAAAAATCTGTCATAAATGAAATACTTATATAAATCTGACAAAAGGTATGCAAGATCTATATACTAAAATTAACACAACACTGATTAGAAACTTTAAAGATGATTTAAATAAATGGAGAAAGATATTCTGTTCATAGATCAGATGACTTAATTTTGTGAAAAGTGACAATTATATGTAAACTGACCTGTAGATTGTAGATTAAATGAAATCCCAGTAAAAATATATTTTAGGTAGAAAGTGAAAAACTGACTTTAAATTAGTATGGAAATGCAAAGGACCTAGAAGGACCAAAACAGCTTTGAAAAAGAAGAGTAATGCTCAAGGATTTGTACTACTTATATACAAGAGATATTATATATGTACAGTAAGCAAGAAAATGTGGCATTTATATAAAGACAGACAAAATAGATCAACGGAAAAGTGTCCAGAAACAGACTTTCACATATGTGGCCAAATGATTTCCAACAAAACAGGAAGGCAATCCAGTAGAGAAAGAATAGTCTTTTCCAATTATGATATTAGAACAACTGGAAAATTTATGCGCAAAAAAAAGAAAAAATGCCTTTGATCCAATGCACAACCCATTACCACATACTGAAATAAAATTAAAATGGATTATAAACTTGAATGAAAAACCTAACAAAATACCTAATCTAGTAAACATAGAAGAAAATCTTTGTGGTCTGGGAGTAAGCAGGTATTCCTCAAATAGGACACCAAAAAGCATAATTAATCACAAAAGGAAGAAAATAACATAAATCAGAATTCATAAAAATTAAAAACTTCTTTATGAATGACTCTGCTAAAGTGAATGGAAAAACAAACTACAGATCAGAAGAAATATTTGCAAACAACATCCATGATTAAGAACTTACCATCCAAAATATATGAAGACTCAAAACTCATTGAGGAATAAACCCAATTAAAAGTGAACCAAAGATTTAAACAGAAATTTTTGCACAGAAGACAGATATCAAATAAGCCCATGAAGAGATGATCAACATCATAAGTCATTAGGTAATACAATTCAAAACCACAATAAAGTACAACTACACATTTACCAGATGTCCAAAATTAAAACAAGAGTGACTATACCAAGCATTATCAAGCATATAGAACAACTAAAACACTCATACTCTGTTGGTGGGAATGCAAAACTTACATAGCCACTTTAGAAACAATTTGACAGTGTCTTTAAAAGTAAAAAACATATATCTAACTATAAAATCTAGTCATTACACTACAAGATATTTAACCATGAAAAATGAAAAAATATATCCACGTAGTCACTTGTACATGAATGTTTATAGCAGCTTTATTAGTAATATCTCAAAATTGCTAAGAACCCATTCATCAAGTGACTGACTAAACAATCTGCGGTGTATCTATACAGTGTAATACTACTCAGCAATAAAAATGAATGAACTACTGATACATGCAACAACATGGATGAATCTCAAAATAATTATGCTGAGTTAAATAAGCCAGAAAAAAGACATACTATGTGATTTCACATATTTAAGATGCTAGAAAATGCGAACAAAACAGTTACACAAAGCAGTCAGTAGGTGTGGGTCTGAGGGGAGGCATTACAAGGGACACAAGAAAACTCTGGGGGATGATGCATAGTGATAATTATTTGTATTGTGATGAATATTTCATAGCTATATACAAATATCAAAATTTATCCAATGTCACTTTAATATGTACAGTTTACTGTATGTAAATTATACCTCCATGAAGCTGTTTTAAAGATGACTAAATTAAAGCTACTCCCAGAGGCATTTTGGTAGCTTGAGTAGCCAAAGTCCTAAGCTTGCCCCTATCTACTTCATCCAGTTACTTATACTAGTCTTATATATAATAGATAAGCAAGTAGTACATTCAGATCATCTAAGTGACATGCAAACAGAAAATAGTATTAACTGATATATGCAGTAAATACTATGCAGTGAAACAAAAGATTATCATTTAAAATTTTTATGGGAAAAATAATTGACAAAAATGATTTTTCTTGTTTCACTAAAATGTTATAAAAATTACAAATACTCACCTCTTTGGATAATCTTGTGAAGACATCTCCTCCCCTGAGAAAATCCAGTATTAAATACAGTTTCCCTTCTGTCTGAAAGGCTAATTAGAAATTTGATTATAGTAACAGAACAATCTTAAATAGTTTAAGAAAGTGAATATTCATTTTAATTAATATATCTTTAAAATTTTGTCACTAAACACAATAAAGCAAGGATGCATTTACTCACATGGCCCATTACTGGATAACATTAGCTCAAAATTAAATCAAGTGTTGAAACAGTTATTAACCCCTTTCAGGGCATAAACAACTTTGATGTGGCTTTACACAGATACTTCCACCACAATAATTTTCTTGACTACACAGCAACAAGCTCTATGAAATTGCTTGAATTCTGCCTTCCCACTCATATTGAATAATCTACAAATTCATTCAAGCTAAAAAAATACCACTACCTCAATAACCAAAATAATCTGGAGAAAGAAGAACAAAGTGGGAGAAATCATGCTCCTTTGTTTCAAATGATATCACAAAGCACAAGAGGATAAAACAAACACTATTAGCATAAGAATAGATGCATTAGTCATTTTTACAAAGATACCAGTCCATGACAATCTCCTTTTCTGTGGTACTATCTGCATGTTTTGTCAGTAAAGTAAAAGATAAAATATACCCATTGGTGGATACTATTTCTATTCTTAATAATTGCTTGAAGCAAGCTTGACCATTCTTAGTCTATAACGAATACTACACACAACTAAACTTGGTTTTGAGTATCTTTTATTAATTATAACATTTATCACAAAATTGCCTGAATATGTTTTGACATTTGCATTTATATTAAATTGCCCAGAATTTATTCTCTCTGGAGCTCTGGTTTAAACATAATAGGAACCAATGAGTTCTACTTTTTCTTCCTTAATCACGGAGCAACTCACATGAGCCTCATGGTTTTGATTCCCTTATCTATAAATACGATAATAAGAACAAACAGTATTTGAAAAGGTAGGCTAATTTTCTGTTAATGCTAACAATATTAAAAAATACATATACAATCAATAGAACAGAATGGATTCCAGAAACAAACCTATGAATGCATGACCAATTAATTTATGACAAAGGAAACAAGACTATACAACAAAGAAAAGCCAAACTCTTTACTAAATAGTTTTGGGAAAACTGGAGATATATATGAAAAAGAGTGAAGCTGTACTACTGTATAATGCCATATACAATAATTAACTCAAGAGTAGATTAAAGTCTTGAATGTAAGGCATGAAACAATAAAAATCTAAAAAAGAAAAAAATAGGTCATAAGCATTGGCAATGTTTTTTTGGATCTTACTCCAAAAGCAAAGACAACAAAAACTAAACAAGCAGGACTACATCAAACGATAAAGTTTATGTATAGCAAAAAATATTAAATGAGAAGGTAGACTACTGAATGGAAGAATATATTTGGAAATCAAATATCTAATAAGGGGTTAATACCCCAAATATGCAAATAACTCATAGAACTCAACAGCAAAAAAAAAAGTTTAAAAATAAGCAGAAGACCTAAATAAACATTTTCTCATAGAAGACATGCAGATGAAATATGTGAAAAGTTGTTTAATGTCATTAATCATCAGTGAAATACAAATCAAATCACTATGAAATACCACCTCACACCTCTGAGTACAGCTATTATCAAAAACACAAGAAAAAAACTAATGTTGGCGATGATGTAGAAGAAAAAGGAACACTTGTGTATTGCTGTTGGGAATGTAAACTGGGACAGTCATTATGGAAAACAGTATGGAGTTTCCTTAAAACATTAACAATAGAACTACCATATGATCTAGCAATTCCATTTATGGGTACTTATTAGAAGAAAACTTTTAAATATAAAACTAACTAGGAAAGATATTTGTATCCCATGTTCACAACAGCATTATTTAAAACAGCAAAGACATGGAAACAACATAAGTGTCCATCAACAGATAAATGAAAAAATAAATTGTGGTATATAAAAAATGGGATGTTATTCAGTCATAAAAAATAAGAAAATACCGCCGTTTGAAAAACATGGGTGGATCTTGAGGATACTGTGCTAAATGAAAGAGGTCAGACAGACATATACTGTGTGATCTCACTGACATGTGAGATCTGAAAAAATCAAAACTATCTTGGCTCATAAATACAGATTTGTGGCTACCAGGGTTGCAGAGTGGGTGAAATGAGTGAAGGGGTTCATAAAGAACAAACTTCTAAATATAACAAATAAATCATGGGAATGTAATGTAGAGCACGGTGGCTATAGTTAATACTGTACTCTATTTTTGAAAGTTGCTAAGAGAGTATATTTTAAAAGTTCCCATCACAAAAATAATTTTGTGATTATGTATGGTAACAGATGTTAACTAGACTTAACGTGGAAATCATCTTGAAAAAAATATATATATGTAGAATCTTTTTGTATGCTTGAAACTAAAATGTTATATGTCAATTATACCTCAATAAAAATACCTCAACTCATCTATTAATTATTTCCTTATTTTTATATTTCCCTACAATATTCTTACCCTATCTCCATCAGACTACTTACTAATAATTTAGATACCATTGCACTTTACATCTATCTAATGATATGTGTTTTGATTTACACAATTTGTTTATTTACATGGTTGTGTGTCCTATAGATTTTAATTTTCTTGAGATGGGAGACTTTCACCTCTGCAGTCCACTGCACTAAATACAGTGTTTTATATGCAGTTGGTACTTACCAACTAATGATACACTAGCGATTCAAAGATGGAGATCATTAGATATCACTACTTTCATTCCATCAGGGTAACAGAAAGGGAAAGAATAATAGATGGAATTTTTCGTCATTTTCTTAAAGAGGTGACTTGTACAACATTTAATTCAATACTTGTCAAAATTAAAGAATAAAAACAATAGCTGCTACTTTTTGAAATCTCAAATACTGAAAGTGACATAATAAATTGTGTAGGTGATTTAATCTACATATATGTATGTATGTGTGTATGTATAGATATATCAAGCTTTGAATTCCCCAGGGAAGCCAAATTCAACAACCTCATGCATGTGTTATATTAGCAATAGGATCATGCTTCAAACTCTCAGCTATTTGACTCCAAATTCATGTTTTCTCCACTATATTCACACCTTCTCACTTGTATTCCTCTCCTAAATATAAGAAAGAAGAACTCAGACTAATTTAACTGCATGGTCCTCATCAATGGAAATGAAATTAAGATTAATATGCTCATTATGCACATGAAGAAGAACACATTCAAATACCGGAATATTTTTTTAAAAATACTGTAGCTTACAGCCTAAAATCACTGGAAGTATAGCCTAGTAAAGCATAGAAATACTAGGAGACAAACAATCAGAAGATCCTATTTTATTACATTAGGTAAGTTAATAATAAATATATGAAATACAACTAAAAGCTGACTATAGATTCCTATTTTAGATAAATATATTTTACATAATTGGAAGTAGTTTAAAGCATTTATATCCTGTTATATTATTGTCTGAAAAGAAATATTCATTCTCAAATATATAAATAAAAGAAAAATTACATACCATAGTGCAATTTAACAATAAATGGATGATTAACTTCCACCAGTATATCCCTCTCCATCTTTGTACGAACTCTGTCTCGAACTAAAAATTATAGAAGCATATTACTCTTGTACGCAATTTAATAATCCACAAAAAATAAAAATATAACTTTATAAGTACCTAAATTTTCAATCCATATATTTCTAGATAATAATTACAATATTCTCAGAAAAATAACACATTCAGTTTAGATTCTAAAGATGGGTTAAAAGTGACATAAACAGGCATTTGGCTAATAGGCATTTATTTTCAATTAGCTTCAAATTGTTCAAATGAGTTTTTTATTAAAATTGAACAGTGTTATTGGTATTATTACAGCCTAGAAGACAGTGCATAAATGTATATGCAGGCAGTTGTGCTTTCCTAATATGCAATAGCAACATAAAATATAAACTAATAAGAATCTTGAAATAAAAGCATATAATTTAATCATATAAGTTCACTTAAAATTAAATGAAATGTGTCACTTTTTATACAACTAAATTTTTACTGGGGTGCACACTAAATTAGGGCATATGCCAATATCAATCATAGAAATATCACTTATTACCTAGAAAACTATAATAATTACTAATGTTAAAAGGAATCTAAACCAACTCAACCATATACAAATGATATGCAACATATTTTTTAAAGTTTTAACAAATTCTATTTTAAAAAACATTCTAATTTTCTACCTTTTAAAGAAGCCTTTTTTAACACCTTCATTGCATAGAGCTGCCCAGCATCAGGACCAGTCTTCTTTCTAACAAGAAAAACCTAACAGAGAAAGTTAAAAATAAATAAAATTCACAGTTCTTGAACTAACATTCTTGCTAGACACACATTAGCACCCACATATGTCCTTGAACTTTTGTCTAATTTTATAAAGATATACACCTTTTCCTATAAATTATATTATGGCTTACATTTTATTTGATTTTTTTCTCATTTTCATTCATTTAGTAAATCACATTCTACTACATACTGTAGAAAAATATTTAAATAAATGGAATGGTCATGGACATTTAAAAATTTGTGACACAAAATGACATAATGAAAAACCATTTGTTAGAGAGCTCTTTTTAAAAACTAAGCTACTTTTTGTTACCTTGATAAAGAGCAAAAAAGGACGATGACCATTCATTTGATAACTTCATTTCTACATTTTTTATTTTCATTTTAGAATTTACCAAGCATTTTATTTTCTAATAAGAAATCTGAGCAATTCTTATCTATTTGCCAGGTAAAAGAATCATGCCGGCAAATTATCTCAATAAATAAATCAAAGTTAAAGTCTTTAAAGTTACCAAGTAAGCTTAATATCTTCTATTTTCAAAGAAAGACCATGACTCATTAAAACTGTTATTTAAAAGTCTCAGTCATGAAGATAAATATTACAAAATTGCAGTTTTATAAGATTTCTTTAGTAGTAAATGGCTGGTTCATTTTGAAAATTATTTGAAAATATTTTGAAAATTATTATAAAACATATTTATTACCTCAATCTGACATCTGCAATCCTAGGAATTTGTATTCAAATGTTTCTTAAATTAAAAATGTCATCAAGTAACTAATCTGTTCTCATAAAATTGCAGAACAACCAAGATGTACAATTAATATTAAAATATATATAAATAAAATGCTCCTTCCTTTCTCTGCTTGCCTACCCACCTTCATTCCTGCCTGTACTTTGACATTAACAACAAAAAAATCTTTAAAAATCTAGTCTGTACTCTAACAAGATTTACCCAAACAATATATGACCTTGAAAAAGTGTGGTTCTTCCCACAGAAGTTTCCAGGGGCTTTGTTCGATGGTGTTAACTTTACTAGACTTACACTTGGAAAGGATCTTCTTAAAACGCCATAATTTTTCACTGATGAAAATGGTAAGCATTTAAGCAAAGTGTCAAATTTAGCACACCAATATGTAGTAATCTACCTTTATAGTGTCCTTTATAAAATAGAAATATTAAGACCTTATAAATGAACAGTGATAAATCAAGCTTTATTTTAATATAGAAGCGCATCGGTTAACCTGGGTAGGAAGAATACATACATAAATGATTTTATGGGGGTCTAAATGTCATGTAAAAGCATAATTAATGTAAAGAAGTTTTGACTCAAGATGTATATTTACTCATCTAGGGTTTTTTTTCAAGTTTTCAGTTAAAAGGTTGTGTATCAGTTTTTTATAAACAGTACATTAAATAAATTGCTACAACACACATGAAAAAAGCCTCAAAGCTAAGAAAATGGCATTAAACCTAAAACACCATACTCAAAGTTTTCAGTTTTACTGAGGATGGCAAATAAATACAAATAACCAGTTTCCTTTTTCCTAATCAATATCATGTGTTCAAGATGATGACAACAAAGGAGTCATTACATGAGTGATGATGTCACCAACTAGTAGGAGAACTATCTTTATTAAACTTCTTCCAGGAAAGCAATCTCTTAGTCTTTTTGGCCTCTAGAATCTTTTATAATCTTCAACACTATTAAAGAGTACATACAAAGTGTTACTGTTTTGTGGGTTACATATATTGATTTTTATTATAATAAAAATTGAAACAAAAATAATTGTATTGATTCATTAAAAATGCCAAACCAGTTACATGTAAATATAAACATGTTTTTAAAGAATTCTAGATTTTCCAATCAAAGCAATTAATTAAAAGAGTGACACTTACTTACATGTTTGCAGATCTCAATATCTGGCTTAACAAAAAACAGATTCTTACAACTTCTACATTCAATTTGTTAAAATTAAGTTGGTTTGCTTGAAGTACAGGAAGAAAACAAGACTTCACACAGATATGTATTTTAAAAAGGGAGGAGTATCTTAATAGCTTTTTCACATGATTTTGGTTATCTTTGAAATAACAGTAGAACTTAACAAGTGGAAGTTTATTTATTTAAGGTAAGATGCAGGCAGACATGAAGGCAAGTAGGCAGGCAGATAGTAAGAGAGAGGAGGAAAAAACATTTTATTTTATTTTTATTTAGTTGTTCATACTATTTCCCCACAGAACCAAGACTTGAACCCAGGGGTATGTGACCTGCACTCCTTCAGAGGCAAGTGACCTAACCACTACTTCACCAGTGTCCTCCAGGAAGTTTCTTAATGGTTAGCTGCAATGGAAAACCATAGTCTATTACAGAGTAATACAATGATTTACCTTACACTGTGAGTGGCTTTTGTAATCATGTCTGATTTGATAACCTCATATGCTAGTCATCTCAAAAATATTGGTTCAGTTATACAGATCTTTCAAAGCTGATAGCAACAGTCTCATCAGAAAAGTCTTTTGAATATTAAGAAGATGTCAAGCTTGTGACAAAATTTTTCTAAAATACTAATAATGCTTTTGCTATAAATAAAGCTCAAATTGTATTAGTGACAAAAATAGTTGTTTCCATGAAATAACAGGCTAAACCCACTCATTTTTGAGAAAATAGCTACCAAAAACTTAAATTTGAGTAATCGTACCAATCATTTTAAGTTAAAAAGGTGTTCCATGAATACAAGTGACTAGCTCCACTCACAACTCAAAAGTATCACTCAGTTTCTCTGTCCTGAGAAAACCATCTTTTATCATTATGTTGCTAAAATTATTTACGTGTACTTCTCATTTCATCACACAATATTAAAAAGATGTGCAGTAAAGGGTTGAGATTTTATAAATTTAATGATTGTTAACTGCTGATCAAAGGCATTCTTAAGTAAAACTTGCAATTTTTTGTTTTAAGCAGCAAGTGAAAATACAATGACCACCAGTACAGATTGGAGTCACTGCCTTGATTTGATTGTGTCGAGGTGCCTGAAGTTTTACAAAAAAATATTTTAGTATTATTATGAAAAGATTTCCCTTGATGACCACCCACTTCTTCGTCCTGAAAATGTCTTGTGGATACCCAGAGATAGACAGACCAAATTTTGTGATAAACTGTTCTAGAAAATATCTCTTAGCAGGGTCAAAAAGAATAGAGTATAGAAGGCAAATGAGACAATCCAGAACAAAGAAAAAGGACAGTATAGGCTTTCAGGAAGACACTTGGACAAAGAAGTCTTTTTTTCCCCCTTCACTCTTCTAAAACTCACTAGTATCTCCACATAGCATCTAATACAAGCTATCATTCACAGTCTAGAAAAGTGTCTGTTTACTTGTTCTTCACCTTATTGGTTATTTTCAGGTATTATGGGTAAACTTTCTGAGTATAAGAAAACATCATTTCACTCTTGCTCTCTTCCCATGACCAACTACAGAAATTGACTTTTTGTGGTACATCTAAAATCATATTTATCAGAGACTTTTCAGTCACCCAAATCCAATTATTGGAAACTTTACAGAAGATAAACAAATGAGTAGGTTAATTCAAAATAATTTTCTCTCAGTCATATGAACTTTCACATTTTCCATTAATTAATCAATAAATGTTTGTTGATTTGAACTGACAGATCACACAGCATTAAACAATGATTTAAGTAAAGGACAAATGGAAGAAAACTTACAGTGCAAATGTTTATTTTTAAAAGTATCAATCAATGGTCAACTAACTACTTAAGAGGAAGGGTTTAATACTTTAAAAATCATTGTAAGTCCTATATTTAAAGGCTTTACTAGACAAAAGCAAAAAAAATTTATAATCCATGAATGTTAAAATGTTTGTATGCTTTATGTAAGTATGACTTGGTGTATAAAATGCAACACCAGTCTGACAATTTCAAACATGTTTCCATGTGTTTTATTTATGTTTTAAAATATTGAATATAACTTATTTGGAATATTACATCAATTCGTACATTAATATCATTATAGCATATTGTGTTAGTTCAGAATTTTATATGAATTGTTCATGACAATTCATGCTTCTTTAAGTATATTTTTATAGCATCGTTATTTTCGCCTATTAAATATACTATACAGATACTTAATGTCTTTTTGTAGATATTAATATTAGTTTGTTTAATATACATTCCATGGATTAGTCAATTTTGATATGGGTTCATTTTACATAAGGGATGATATCTAAAAGGTGTTTTATTTGTATATTTTTAGCCATAGTTTTAAAATTTAATTACACACAAAAAAAGTGGTCACATAGATTGAATAGATTCTTCATCTTTGTATTTACAGTGCTATTATGGATTTCTTATTGATTTTTATTTTGTTGAAGGAACATTGTATCATAGCTTTATAGGAGTTTTAGGTATGTATTATAATTCAATGTCTCTCTGTTTCAAGGCTTTACAGAGTATATAACTCCATCTATTGTATTTTATCAACAAATGAAACACTGGAGAAAAAAACTCATAAATCTGCTGTCCAAAGTTTCATGGAAATGCTCTTACACATATATTTGCTTATTCAAAGCTTTGGCCAAATTCCTGAATAGGTTCAGTATATAACAAGTCATACCTACACATTTCCTACAACAAGTATTATGTAATACTGACAAGCAACTATGTTCACATCCTAGGAAGCTCTATTTACTATTTCTTTGGTTGATGAACTACAAAAAAGATCATTATTCTGTATTGCAATATTTGGAATTAAAAAAAGACATATCATATACTGTTAAATCAAAGTTCCTGCACAAAGCTGAATGTTTTTTGAATTTAAGGAGTACAATAACAATTTGTCAGTGAGATGCTACATTTATTTAAGCTAATACATTATTGAATACATTTCATTATGTTATACTATAATTGCTTCATGAATCCCTATAAGAGAAAAATATTTGCTCTGCTTGATCTGTGACTACCTTAAGGATACTGACAATAATCATGCAATGAAAATGTATCAATTTCTTTATAATGGCTGACAAAAAATTTAAGTCTTCATTTTTGTACCAATTCTAGAAGACTTATAGGTCCTTGATGCCAAGCATCTGAAAACAAAAAAAACTGCATTCCTGGCTTCATCGAAATTTTCCTGCTCTAATTTTTTTTTTCTCTCATCCATTACATTTATTTTTAATTTTATTTTATTTATTATTCATCTATGGAAGGCTTAAATCCTTTCTGGAACGAAGTCAGATATTAAGAAATATGCATATGAATAAATAAAAGTAACAAGTGACAAAAGAAATATGTTTATTGGCTTGAAATATTTGCTTGTGGGATTTTATGTAAGTCAATTATATAAGCATGTATACATCTGGAATATAAAAGAACTTCATCTCTGTTATTCTAAAATCAACATTATAAAAAGATAATGTAAATAGTTAAAACAATATCACACTTTAAGAAACTTTAAAAAATAAAGGGAACAGGATGCCTAATGGACTTGTCAGTTCTATAAATAGTGCCCTACCACCATCACAATAGATTAAAAGTTCCTTCTAGTTTTATTCTCCCCAAAATAATTAAGTCCTATCCCCTTATTTCCCTATATCTAACCAATGTGATACCAAAGTATAATTCATTTTGGCTTGTCCTTTTTGTATCCTGAAAATGTATCTATAGTTTACATTTTCTATTCCATATTACATAGATATCAAACTACTTTATGATAATATCTATTTTATATTCATTAATACTACTTTTTCAACTGTTTTACACATATCAGGTCTTCAAAAACATCTTTCATTTCAAATATTCCAGAGCATAATAACAAAAAAAAGTCACAGCTTGGTTGCCTTATTTTTCCCCTTTAAAACAATACATCACTTATCAAAATTAGGAGTTTCTCCTTATATTTGTTCCATTAAATTGTTGATACTATTGTTTTCCTAAAGATAGTCACAGTGCATATGCAAAAATTTTCTTGTCTTTGATGATATGTGTATAAAATTCAGATATACAAACTACTTTTTAATAATTACATCATTTAGCATCTGATAATCAATTCTAGTAACAAATTATTAGTTACTGTTTATCAATACTATTTTCCCTTGAACGCTAAGTCCCTTGAACGCAGGAGTTTCACATAATCCATATGTTACCCAGTGCCTACCCATGGTCTACTTTACACACATACTACTTTACCACATGATTGCTGAATTCATACATTCATATGTGAATTTACACATAAATTCTGACTTCTCTGACAGAGCTAAAGAATATAGATTAAATCATCAGGAGAGTACAATCTGTGATCATGCCAGCATCTGAAAAGGGAAACAAAGAAGCCTATTTTTCACAAAACTCAAGCTAACTTGATTTAGGAAGCTAAAAATAGTGTGCTGTATTTTGTCCTAAAGAAATCAGTAAGTCTAGGATGACTGAAAAATCTTACTTATTATAGAGAAGTATAAAGAATTTTGACTAAACACACAAAGAAATAAGTAAAATTAGAGATCAGAGATGCCTTTATGTATAATTCTTTGATAAATTTATAAGCATATTTAACAGATTTCAATGTGTGTGTACACTTTTTGATAAATGTCTAGGAGAAAAATAAATGTGGAAAAAAATACTCATTACCTTTCCAAAAGATCCCTGACCAAGAACCTTGAGCAATTCAAACTGTGCAGGATCTGCTTTCTCATATCCTTCCTTAACATGATGAGTAATAGGAATTTCTTTAACAACTCCTTCATTCTGTAAAAAGAAACCCAAACAATATTCAGATTTTATTTTTAGTTTCTCTTACAATCAAAATTCATGCCAGAAATAATTTAATATTCAACTCCTTTAATCTATCAGAGTTTTATGGCACTAGTTTCCACATTTTCCTGTTTTTTTAATACATAAGAGCATACTACCACCACCACCATTATTCACATGCAGTCTATAATTTCATGTAAATATAAGTATGCACAATCTATGCTTCAGCCTTCTTTGCAAACTAGGTGGAAAAATAAGAAACATATCTACAACTAAGTGTCTTAAAACCCTCACTGAATGTGACTTAGAGACAGAATAAAGTCAAGAGAGTGATAAAACACTGTAAATTGTAAAACATGGCAAATATGTGAAAACCAATACCTATTTTAAATAACATTTCACTATAGTATTTTTAAGAGTCAATGGTATAAAAATATTTACATGTACAGCTAACCACATTTGGAAGAAAAAATGGTATAACCAAATAAAATCAGCAAGGCCCAACAAATATTTCCAGGTCAGAGACCTAGTTTCATTGAAACTTTGTAGATAAAGTATATACCAGATTTCCTATCACCTGGATCAGGCAGAAAGGAAGTCACCCAAGGAGTATTTCTACTCCTTGATAAAGGATTCTACTGAGCTGTGAAGACTATACTAAAGGGAGCAATAAGTAGTCACTGGAGAAGTAGTTAGGATGAAAAAAACCCTCAAACACACTAAATATCACAAAAAAACAAGAGCTGGGACATCTTTGCCAACCCTCTTGAATGTATAGAAATAAAACCAAGACACACAAAGTTTAAGTTCATATGACTAGTTAATCACAATATCTTGAAGTCTTTGTAGCTTTACATTACACCATATTAAGTCTGGTTTGGATGGCAATAATATTACAAATCAATTCATCCTTTAATTAACAGATTAACAATAGTGACAGACCAAAGTGAGGAAGAACATAATCCCAAGTAAGCTACTTTTCATGGTAGCTAAAATAACTTCCCTGTTACATTGGTAGTCATTCACTCTCTCAAAAGAGGTACCTAAGCAGAATTTCAGCTTTAGATATTAGAAGCCACTAATCAGCTATAAATTAAGAACAGTATTTCTGTAAGTATGCCTGTGGATGTTTCTTATACATCAAAATAATTTCACCAGACCCCTTTATGTAGATGAGCGAGTTTTCCCATTTGAAGTGTTTTTAAGTCAAAAATCCATCTTTTTCATTATATTTTGTCTTAATTTTTGTATAATAAGATAATGATTTTTTTTACATAAATGTCTTGTGCTTAGTCTCTTTGGGTGCAAAGTCCATGATTCTAATTACGTTTATATACTATTTTGGGATTGTTGTATATCGTATGTTTCAAAAGCAATAGGATTAATAATAAATTAAAAATAAATAAGTCAAGAATATTTTAATGCATACATGCTTTTTCAGTTGACATTTTGAGACTATATGATTTGAAAGTACCTTTATAATATTATATTATAATATATATATGTACAACAATGCAACAGATTGCATACTTATTCATATAATGGTTTACTGAATTTTCACAACATCTCATGAATATATTACTGGTCTTCAAAGCACGGAATTTAACAAAAACATAGTTATTGGAAGTTTTATACAGCAGAAAAAACACTAGTGAAAGAGTCAGTAGGCAAGTTTTGCTTCCAAGTCTGCTATGCATAACTAATGTAATCATGGCCAAATTACAAACCACTCTACTTCAGTTTCCTAACATGACAAACAGATTATGTTCAATAAGTTTAAGGTGGTCTCCAGTGATTCTATATTGAATACAATATACTATTTTTAAGGTTAATTAGGCACTTCAGTTTCTGCCATGTTTAAGATCATCATAATAAGCATGGATCATATAAAAATGTCTCCCCAAAACCTCAACATAAAACACATCTGCCTTTATGTTTTTATAGTGTTTTCTTCTGCTGTATGGAAGATTTTATGCTTGATCATGTTTATTTTCACGTTTGTTTCCCATGCATTTGGTGTCAAATTCCCAAACACTTCTCTAAAATTGATGTCATGGAATGTATCACCAAAGTTTTCTTCTATGTATTTTCAGGCTTCAGGTCTTACAACCAAGTCTTTCACAAATGCCTATAGACAGATGACGGAATAAAGAAGAAATGAGGAATATACTCAAGAGAATTCTACCCAGCTATTAAAAAAGACAAAATCTTGCCTTTTGCAACAACTTGGATAACATTTGATGTGATTATAAATAAAATAATTCAGAAAGAAAAAGAAAAAGCACAGATAAAAATAACTCACATTTTCAATATAAAGAAACAAAACAAATAAAATAAAATTATCTTAGAAATTGAGACTGTGGTTACAGGGCAGGAGGAAACTTGAGATTGAAGACATAAAAAAGATAGTTGGTGAATGGCCCTAGAAATCTGGTGGCGGGTTTGATATGATATACACATTGAATGAGGTGCAAATCTATTCTGAAACTTAAAATAGTATTGTAAACTAATAAAACATTAATAAAAAAGAGAAAATTCTCATATGCCTATTCTTCAAAAATGTAGTATCTTTCGATATTTATGAGCCTTACCCTGAAAAGACCCCATAATGAAAATGTTGCTAGATTAGAAAAGATTACTTTTCCCAACAGATGACTACCAAGAATATTGTTACACTGAATCCGAACATCTTATTGCCTTATCTTTCTCTCTCATTAATCAGTGAGATTCCTGAATGCAGGTATCATCACATTCATCTCTGCATTCCTAATGCATAATACTTCTTGGATCTTATGGGAGCAGACAGCCAAACCATCCATGAAAAAAGAATGAAGAAAATAATTTTTAACAAACAAATAAAGGGCATGGATTCCAGAATCTATACAATATTTAAAGTATTTTATTTTTTATATTTAGTTGTTCATGTTGGTTGTTCTCCTAAGCCCCAGATACTAAACCCAGGTCCTTGGGATATATGTGGACTGTGTCCAGAGAACTTAACCATTAAGACACCAGGTGATAAGATTCTGTACTTTTTAAAAACATTATTACCTTACTGACTGACCATCTGTCTTTCCTAATAAAAATGTATGTCTCTTGGCAACTATTATATATCACTAAATAATAACTAGTTTACCTTTAAGCATACAGTACTGAATATTATTCTAGTTGCAAATGAAAATCACTTGTAGAAGTCAATATAAGTGTTTGGGTTCCACTCTCAGTATTTATGAACTAGGAAATGGTTTTGCCATGTGTATTTTTTAAAATCTCCACAGAAGTTTCTATTATATGGTTAGGATTGAAAAAATATGTAGCTGAACCTAAATTGTATATACACATATATATAACTATATATTGTTATATGTAGTTAGGTTATATAGATATATAGATATAGATATGTACACATGCAAATGCAAAGCAACATATTAAAGAAATGTTTTATCATGTGTATGCCACTAGCTCTTTTGTATTGTAAAAGTATCTGATACCTTCCTCTATGATCACTTCAAGTATCGGTCTTTCTTATTTCATTTGATCCCTCCATTCCTGTCTATTGTCAAATATTTCTTAGACTCCCCAAAGCCATATTTACTGATGCTGAGTATTAAAATGTTCTTTGTCATCTGCAACCCACTTTATTTTCTAGATCTTACTTTCTTCTGGTTCTATACCATACCGAAAGCTTGAAAGTAGCAGACCAGCTTGAAATAAGGTGGCAATATAGTTATCAGTGGTTCATTTGTTTTTTCCGTAAGAGTGAATCATCTTCAAATATTTTCCCTATCCTAATATGAGGTAACAATATGTCACCATATCTTACCATATATATACATTTCTGTCTTTAATTGTTCATTCACTCAGCATATCAACAACATTCATCAAGTATATACATGTATCAGGTACTATACTACACATTGGAATACAGTGTGAATATATGAACTTGAGGTTAGCAAATTTTGTCAGAAATATCACATACTTTCATGAAACAAAAAGGTGTACAGGATCCAGTTCCAAATGGTGGACTGCTAAGATTGTAAGCTCACCTCCTCTCCAGAAAAGAACAACCAAAAAGAAAACGTATTGACAACCATGATCTTTGAAAAGAAATAGGACCAACCTCTCCACAATGAGAGTGGACATACATCTCCATAAAAAGGTAGAAGACAATCTGTCTCAGTACCACACTACCCTGTTCATAGACTCTGGGTCACAGAGTGAGAAAAGTGAAACCAATACTCACCTAGAGCTAAAGGACTTTACCTAGTAGTGAACACTTCCATCCATCCTTGGGAACTGGCCTTTAGTCACCAAGACTGAAGACTCAGTATGGAGTGGAAAGAGGACTAGCTTCCCTCTGAATAAAGAAACCACTTCCTCACTGTGCATGTACTAGTGGTCTTCATTGTGGGAAACCCCTGGGGAAGAAGCACCTCCTCTGTCCTCCATTAGCACACTAGGGAAGACTTGTCGACGTTTACTGCTGTCATTT